>JAKSZT010013347.1:588156-663854 GCA_026826555.1 Tolypeutes matacus | reverse complement strand
AATTAACAGTACAAATATAAGAATGTTCTCCCATCAACTATAACAAAAATATAATACTAATACATGGAGTTAGTAATAGGGTAGAAGGTTAATAATCATGGAAGAAAGAATCAGTGACATAGAGGAAAGAACAACTGAAATTGAAAAATGAGAAAAACAGAGAGAAAAAAAATGGAAGAAATTGAGTTGGGGCTCAGGGAGTTGAAAGATAATATGAAGTGTCCAAACATACATGTTCTGTGATTCCAGAAGGAACCAAGAATGGAAAGGGGCAGAAAGAGTATTTGAGGAAATAAAGACTGAAAATTTCCCAACTCTCAAGAAAAACATGAATAGACATGTCCAGGAAACACAACATATTCCAATTAAAATAAATTCAAATAGACTTACCCCAGGACACATATATGCACAATGCCAAATCCCAAAAATAAAGAGAAAATTCTGAAAGCAACAAGGGAAAATAAAACATCACACACAATGGATGTCCAATAAGATTTAGTATGGATTTCTCTTCAGAAAACATGGAGGCAAGAAGGCAGTAGTATGATACAATTAAGGCACTGAAGGAGAAAAACTGCTAGTCAAGAATTCTTTATCAGACAAAACTGTCCCTCCAATATGAGGGTGAATTTAAAATAGTCACAGATAAACAGAAAGTAAAAAAGTTCATAAACAAGAGTACACTTCTGTAGGAAACACTAAAGGGAGCTCTGTAGCCAGAAAAGAAAAGAGAAAAGAGAGGGGCTTGGAGGAAAGTGTAGAAGTGAAGACTATCAGAAAGGGTAGCCAAAAAGGTAAGAAAGATAAGATATGACTATGACAGAAAAAGGATAAAATGGATTAAGTAAGTAATCATTGTACAGTAATAATGTAAAATGAATGTTAATGTTATAGACTCCCCAATCAAAAGACATAGGCTGACAGATTAAATAAGAAAACATGAGCCATTCATATGCTGTATGCAAGAGACCTGTCTTCAACCCAAAGATGCAAATATTCTGATAGTGAAAGTTTAAAACACAAATAGTAACCAAAAGAGAGCATGTTACTATTACTAATGTGAGGCAAAACAGACATTAAGTGCAAAAAATTGATAAGAGATGCAGAAAACCATTATAAATTAATAAAAGGGAAAACACAACAGGAAAGAATAACAGTTGTAAATATCTACACACATAACAAAAGTGCCCCAAAATACATGAGGCCAAAACTTCTGTCAAAACTGAAAGAAGAAATAAATGTCTTTACAATAATATTTGGAGACATCAACATGCCATTAACATCAACAGATAAAACAGTAAGGCAGAAGATCAACAAGAAACAGAGAATGTGAAAAATATGAAAAACAAGAGGGACCTGACAGACATATACAGAACATTGCAACACAAATCAGCAGGTTATACGTTCTTCTCAAGTACTCATGGATTTTTCTCCAGGATAGACAAAATGTTGGGCCACAAAAGCAGCTCTCAATAAATTGAGGAAATTGAAATTATACAAAGTACTTTCTCTGATCATAATGGAAGGAAGCTTGACATCAATAATAGGCAGGAAATGGGGAATTTGTATATATATGGAGGCTAAACAACACACGAATAAACAATCAGTGGGTCAAAGAAGAAATTTTGAGAGAAATTAGTAGATATCTCCAGATGAATGTAAATGAGAACACAACTTATTGAAACTTATGGGATACAGTGAAGGCAGTGCTGAGAGGGAAATTTATAGCCCTAAATGCTTATATTAAAAAAGAAGAAAGAGCTAAAATCAAAGATCTAATTGAACAATTGGAGAAATTAAAAAAAGAACAACAAATTAATCTCAAAACAAGGAGAAAGAAAGAAAGAACAAAGATTAGAGCAGAAATAAATGAAATTGAGAACAACACCACCAAAAAAGAAATAGGGAAAATCAATAAAATCAAAAGCTGGTTCTTGAGAAAATCAATAAAATTGACAAAGCCTTAGGTAGACTAAAAAAGATAAAAGAGGGATGATGCAAATAAATAAAATCACAAATGAAATGGGGGGGGGGACAATATAACTGACCCCAGAGAAATAAAAATGATCATAATAAGATATTATGAGAAACTGTGTCAATAAATTAGACAAATTACATGAATTGGGACAAATTCCTAGAAATGCAAAACCTACATTGACTCTACAAGAAATACAGGAACTCAGCAAACTAATCACAATCAAACATATTGAATCAGTCATAAAACATCTTACAACAAAGAAAATTCTAGGATGATATGGCTTCACAGGTGAATTCTACCAAACATTTCAAGAAGAATTAATAACAATCCTGTTTAAACTCTTCCAAAAAATGAAAAGGAGGGAAATTCCCCAACACATTTTATGAAGCCAACATCAGCCCAATACCAAAGCCAGATAAGGAAAGAAATTTACAGACCAATCTGTCTAATGAATATAGATGTGAAAATTCTCAACAATATACTTGCAAATAGAATCCAACAGCATATAAAAATAATTATACAACCAAATTTAGTGGATTTTATTCCTGTTATGCAAGGGTGATTCAACATAAGAAAATAAATTAATGTAATACACCACATTAACAAATTGAAGGAGAAAAAAACACCTAATCATAAATACATTTGAAAAATTCAGGCTCCTTTCTTAATAAAAATCCTTCAAAATATAGGTATAGAAGGAAAGTTGGTCAACATAATAAAGGGCATATTTGGATACCCACAGCCAACATCATACTCAATGGGGAGAGGTTGAAAACTTTTCCTCTAAGATCAAGAACATGACAAGAATGTCCACTGTCAACACTCTTATGCAATATTGTGCAGGAAGTT
This sequence comes from Tolypeutes matacus, assembly GCA_026826555.1. Taxonomy (NCBI): domain Eukaryota; kingdom Metazoa; phylum Chordata; class Mammalia; order Cingulata; family Chlamyphoridae; genus Tolypeutes; species Tolypeutes matacus. The sequence continues at coordinate 661,027 of JAKSZT010013347.1, read as the reverse complement.
CTAGGGCAATTAGGAAATAAATAAACAAATACATAAAGGCATCCAAATTAGAAAAGAGGAAGTAAAACTCCCATTAATTGCAGATGACATGAGCCTATGTTTAGAAAATCTTAAAATATCTACAAAAAAGCTATTAGAGTTAATGAGTTCAGCAAAGTTGTGGGATACAAGATCAACTTGCAAAATTCAGTAGTGTTTCCATACAATAGAAGGTGTGGAGGGAATCAAGAAAAAATTACATTTACAATAGTAAAAAAGTCTCAAATATCTAGGAATTAATTTAACCAGAAATGTAAAGGATCTTTGGTCAGAAAACTACAACAACTGCTAAAAATATTCAAAGAAGACCTAAACAAATGGAAGGACATACTGTGTTCAGGGCTTGGCATAATAAACATCATGAAGATGTCATTTCTCACCAAAATTATTTTTGCATTAAATGTAGTACCAATCAAAATTCCAAAAGCTTACCTTACAGAATTAGAAAAGTCAATTAACAAATTTATTTGGAAGAACAAGTGGTCCCAAATAGCCAAAAACATCCTAAAAAAGAAGAATGAAGTTGGAGAACTCATGCGTCCTGACTTTAAGGGTATTATAATACTACAGTGATCAAAACAGCATGGTATTCACTTAAAGATAGACACATTAATCAATGGAATCAAATTCACTGTCCAAAAATAGACCCTCACCTCTATGGTCAACTGATTTTTGGTAAGTCTACGGAGTCCACATTTCTGGGACAGAACAGTAACTTCAACAAATGGTTGGGGAGAATGGCATATTCATAACCAAAAGAAAGAAAGAGGATCCCTATTTCACTCTCTTTACAAGAATCAACTAAAAAAAAGACCTAAACATAAAAGCATAAAACTTCCAGAAGATAACATAGGGAAATATGTACAAGACATTTTAGTATGTTAGGGTCTCTTAAACCTTACACCCAAAACATGAGCAACAAAAGAAAAAAAAATAGATAAATGAAATCTCCTTAAAATTAAGCACTTCTGTACCTCAAAGTACTCTTTTTTTTTTTCTTTTAAGATTTTATTTATTTATTCATTTATCCCCCCCTTGCTGCTTGTGCTCGCTGGGTCAGCTAACCACGCCGTGCGGGCAGGCTTACCTTCACCAGGAGTCCCCGGGAACCGAACCCGGGGCCTCCCATATGGTAAACGGGAGCCCTACTGATTGAGCCACAGCCGCTTCCCTCAAAGTACTCTTAACAGGATATCTTATGAAATCAATCCCTGTTATACCATACAAGTACACTATTTGGCAATTGAGACCTTGGTATTAGATACAAGATTAAAACATGTAACAATATGAGGAATGGTTTTGTCATTTTCAACAAAGTTCAGCAAGGCAACAAGAGATAACGGAGAAGATGAAATATAGCTTTGTTGATAAAATATTTCTCTGCTTGGAGCATAACACAAAACTCACCTGGACTCCATAATTAGGAACGACACAAGGCTGAAAACCTCAACTGTTTATATATTAAGAAAAAAAAAAGCATCAGGTAAGTAGTAAATATAGAGTGTCAGCATTACAAGGAGAGGCATCTATGGTTCAAAATTTATCAGTTGCATTTCCTTGAGATTTCTTTCAACAGAATGGGGATGTAGAATTTTCTCCCCGCCAGCCAAAAAAAAAACCAATTTAAATGTCTTCTTCCTTAAGGCAGTTGTTGCAAATTTCTTCTCCAGAGGCATCTTTGATAATGTTGGGAAAAATCAAGTGAAAATTGTAATAAAAATGCAAGCTTCCCGTTCTATTTAGAATGTAGATTTCTAAATATTCTTTATTAACCAAATCATTTTTTTAATATTTGATTTTTGTAAAAAAAAAAAAAATGGATACTTTGTCCTGTAGAATAACCTATATTCTGTGATTTCATCTTTGTGTTGTCATGGAATATACTCTTCTGTGTCCTGCCTTTTCTGTAAATTATGAATAGCTTAAGAGGAAAATCATGCACTGGTACTTATTGATTGAAGTCTAAAGACACAATAAAATGCTTCTGTGAATGAAACCATATCACTGTTTTATAAGAAAAAACAACAACAAAAAAGAAAAACAGAATAAAGAATTATAGAATGGACAAATGTGAGTTTGGTATAATAATAAGGAGTGTTACAAAAATTGATGACAACAATTTGTTATTAAAACTCCTATCTGAGCTAATTGGCTAGATGACTGGAGGATGAAAAAAAAATCATATCTACACCTCACACCAAGCACCAATAAATAAATCCCAAATGTGTCAAATATTGAAATTTATATAATTAAATCATAAAGGTACTAGAAAAATAAAAGTGTGGTTTTTAGTTTCTTATTTCCTGGAATACAGGGAGGGTTGCTCTTTCCTAATATGAAACCAAACAGAAACCATGAAAAACTTATTTCAAATATTTAGACTGTTTAAAAAGTGAAAGTTAAAGAAAAAAGGAGACATAATCAATGTTAAAAATGTGACAGAAAATAAATATTTGAAAGTAATTGACAAAATTATACCTTTGTAAAACATATAGAACACTAAAAATCAGCATAAAGATAGAAAGAAAATGTACAAAATGCATCAGGAAATTGCAAAGTAAAAGCATGAAACACTTCTAAATTTATGGAACTCATTTTATTTCAAAATAAATCAAATTTAAATGATAACTATTAGAGAGAAATAATCATTTAACCAATTGGTTTAGCAAATTGGGAAGGTTTGAAAATACTTACTAATAACAACACTTAAATGGAAAGCAGACATCTTCGATATTTGGTAGAAATATGGGTTTTGAATCTTTGTGAGGAAAATGTTGAAATTTCAAATATTTAAACATCTGATTTCTACAGTGAAATTAATGAAATGGAAATACACGTTTTACAGAGGTTTTATCATTCTATTTTATACACTATTTTAATAACAAAGGAAAAAGTGGGATGATTCCCAATGACATAAAATCTCCATCTACAATGGTTTAGAAGACAATATTCAGTTTGAAAGAGAAAAGAACACTTATATTTAGTAATCTGTGAAAAATAACTAGATTAGAATGCAAACATCTTGAGTTTGCATGTTCATAATCTTATTATTTCATTAATAGAAAAGGCTGAAATTTTATTTCAATTTATTTCATTTCTGAATTATATAAAAATTTTAAAACAATGCAGTTTTCTATACCATATAAAACGAACCATAAATATACACCATATTTATATATGATTGAAATGCTTGTAATCATAATGTAAATGAATAGAAGGGGAAAAATAAGAATGAATATAATTTAGATAGTTCAGTATTTTAAAAAAATATTATCACTACTTTAAGGCTCCCATCATATTTATATCCAAAATTTCACTTTGTAAGCATTATAATAAACATTAAAGTAATAAGTTTTGTTTATAAGTAACTTCTTCAAGAATTTCATTTTATCATATGATTTTTTTACAAAAAGAAATACATGTATGTATGAAGATTCTCATGGCAGAATAGGCCAGGGGCAATGTAAAATAAATTCAACCTTATACATGATTTTTGAAAAATGCTTACTGGAATCACTACATTATTTTAAAGGCAATGGTTGGCCAGTTCATATACAGAAAAGCCAAGAGTTAGAAGAAGTTATTAGCACATATAGAGGGAAAACAATCATAACTTATTGCACTGGAATAGCTGGAATGTCTCTGCCATTATTTAAATTGAATCTACTAAATCAACAGTAAGTATTATCCAAAGTTTTGCCATAGTTCCTTTTCTTCTCTACTCATAGCAGGAGAAAATCATCAACAGAGAAATTTATGTTTTGTTATAAGATGATCTGTAATAGAAGAATAAAGAAAATATCCAACTACCAGGGTGCTGTAGTGGGCTGCTAAGTAGAAGCCTGACTCTCTTATACGGCATACAGAGATAACTGAATTGTGACCACTATGAGTACACTACTGCCAATTCTTAAAATGATGAATGTAAAGGAAAAGAAGACCAAAATTGTTTGGGAAGAAAAGAAGAGACACAAGAGGAAGAAGTCCTCTTGTGTAATTCTTATGTGTAATTCTCATATCCCTTCACAAATCTTCTCTCTTTTTACCTAAAAGGAAAAAAAAAATTAGTAAGTAAGACTTTAATGGAAAAGGAAGAAAAACTACTGTAAAACCAGACTTATTTACACATAGCTACTTAATTAAATAAGAGATAAAAATGCATATTTAAAATTAAGTCAAAGGACTGTTAGATTTGATGTGAACGTGTTTTACAAAATGAGCTATTAATTGTTTGAATGAAGTAATGATCATCAGAATATTCAGTGGGCTGTTGAATCCCTGTAGTCTGAAAATTTTAGCCCATATTCTTTACTGAGTTCACTTTTGCTACAATATCACCAATTTCTACAAGTAGCCAAAATATTTTATTTGCTTGATTAAACTAGTTAAGACTTAATGTGTTTATTCCAACCAGTTAGTCAAACTGTCATTACTGTCCAAGTGGTCCTTTGAATTCAGAAATCTTTTAAAAGCATTTTCTAGCTATCAAGATAATCATATTAGAATCTTTCCTTCCCAGGGGACAAAAAAGACCTTACATGCAAGTTTTGTACTAATTCAAATACACTCATGTAATTTTAATTTTGCATTTATTGTTATTCTCAATTGTACTACCTCTCCATTAATTTTGACTTAACATTCTTCAAAATATTTTTTTTCATTGATTTCTAGAACTGTATTTACACAGATAAAGCATGCAGAATATTTCTTAATTATTTGTTAAGTGGAGGCCCACTATTCCCTGAATTTTCTTGGGGCTACATATTTTTTTTTTATTGTGGGTAAAAATCAAAATTTTCACAATACATACCAACATTTGCAAAATGATATATAAATATATATGCATATATGTGCATTTGCTTACAAAAATTTTATTCATGTATATATATAAATATATTTTAAGAGGTGCTTAGATACCCAAAATATTACACGGAACCCACTGGGATTCCCATGTTGCCCACCTCCCACACCTCCCACCACATCCCACACAAACATCTCCCACAAGTGTGGCCCACCACCCTCAATGGACATACACATCCTGGGCCTTGCCACCAACCATAGACCACAGTTCACACCGTAGACAACACTCTCTCCCACACAGTTCTGAGTGGTGTGTGCTGATTTAAAACGGCTTACATCCATTGCCACAAAGGTACTCAGGACAACCTCCAAATCCCAAAGAAGCCCCTGTATTTCAAATGCTCATCCCCTCCCTGCCCCAAAAGTGTCTAGTGGCCACTGGCTCCACCTCATTGTTATAATTTCTTCCATTGCTAGAATGACCATATGTGAACAAAAGAATACCATCAAGTCCACTCTAGTCCATGGTTCTTCCCCCAATCCTGAGGGGACTGGGATGGTGATGTCCACTCCACCTCCAAGTGAGAGAGGGCTTATATCCCATGGATATGATGGGTGGGATGATCCTGCCTGCAGATGCAGGCCCTCTCCATTCCCTGGGATGGCCATTGCCCATCATTGTCTCCTCGCCCCCCCGGACAAATGAGTTCAAGTGGCTAAGAGACTTCAAAGAGAGTCGGGAAGTCATCCCAGAGGTAACTCTTATGCACACCTCAGTAGGAGCTCATAGAACATCTAAGTGCCTATCACCCCACACAGAGGGGCTCCTGAGAGCTCTGGAGACACCCAGGTCCTATATAAGTGGGGATAGACCCAGAGACTGATGCCTTATCAGTGGGCTCTATTTTGGAATCTGTGCTCCTGAGAGTGACAGAATTGGACTCAAATAAGTCCTCCCTGCACATGGTTCATCAGTCCCTTCTATTCAGACCTATATGTGATGCTGAAGTTTTTAGGTATACTTCCAGAGACTGGGACTACATATTTTTATGCTAAGAAGATATTAATTTTCTCCCCTATTATTTTTTCTTTTCTTTTAAGGGAGCTTTAAATCACATAAATGTTACATCAAAATTACAGGGGATTTGAAGTCTCTTAGCCACTTGAACTCATTTGTCTTTACCATTTCCCCCTTTTATTCAAGGTCTTTTTCCAGTTGTGTCGCCAGTTGGCACTTGGGAAAAGTTTTCAATTAGCAATAATCGTGCCTCGGATAAACCTCATTGGCTACGATACTGCCACTGCAAAAAGCTGCCAGTTGGCACTTGGTATTAATCCCTCGTTGCCAGGGAGGCTCATCCCTGGGAGTCATGTCCCACGTTGGGGGGAAGGTAATGCAATCATATGCTGAGTTTGGCTTAGAGAGAGGCCACATTTGAGCAACAAGGAGGCTCTCAGCTGGCAACCCTTAGGCACCCCACAACTGCAGGCTAAGTCTCATTTACAAGAGCAAAGACTCACAAAGGTAGTCATCAATAAAAAAAAAAAAACAACAACAACAACAAAAAAAACATCAGTGGGTCATCCTATTTGACAGGGACTGTCCCTACACTCAGAGGACTATTGCTGCTCCCTTGGAGATTGTGGCAGATGGACTAGAGTGGACTTGATGGTATTCTCTTGCTCACATATTGTGATTCTTGCAATGCAAGAAATTATAACAATGAGGTGGAGCCAGTGGCCACTTGACAGTTTTGGGGTAGGGAGGGGATGAGCAGTTGAAATACAGGGGCTTCTTTGGGAGTTGGAGGTTGTCCTGAGTACTGTTGTGGCAATGGATGTAGGCCATTTTAAATCAGCACACACCACTCAGAACTGAGTGGGAGAGAGTGTGGTCTACAGTGTGAACTGTGGTCTATGGTTGGTGGCAAGGCTCCAGGATGTGTAAGTTCATTGAGGTTGGTGGGCCACACTGTGGGAGATGTTTGTGTGGGATGTGGTGGGAGGTGTGGGAGGTGGGCAACATGGGAATCCCAGTGGGTTCCTGGTAATATTTTAGGTAATCTAAGCACCTCTTAAAATATATGTATATATATATAAATAACATTTTTGTAAGCAAATACACATATATGCATATATATTTATATATCATTTTGCAAATGTTTGTATGTATTGTGAGAATTTTTATTTTTACCCATAATAAAAAAAAGAAAGAAAAAAAAAATTACAGGGGATTGACAAGCAAGATGGCATTGGTTTAAGTGGGCACTCACCATCTCTCTCACAATAGATGGCTGACTGGGGACAGGATCCTTCCCGAGTGAGCTGTTCTGGGATCCCATGGAGCATAGCAGGAGACTTTGGGGCATCGATCTGGAGAGAGCTGGACCGGGAGATAGATTGCTCAAGATAAAAATGTGAGTTTTCAGTCCCATGCCTGGAAATCACACATGGATAAGCCCCACCCTCAGGGCAAAGGACCAGGTGAGCCCCAACTCCAGCCTGCCACCCAGCAAGATGGAGGATTCTCTGAGAGTGGGAGCGTTCTGGCAAGGGGTGGTGAGGGGTTCCTTTCTGTGGGTTTGTTTGCCTGGACCCCCTTTGAGCTTTGGAGAGCACACCAGCCAGCTGGAGGTAGCACCAGGCAGAGGAGAGAGGTGAATCTGTTGAAGAAGCCTGGTTTACCTAACTGCCCTGGGATACAGAGGCTTGGCCTGAGAGAGGGTGGAGTCAGTCAATTTAATAGTTCCAAGCCGAGGACTTTCAGAATTTCAACTCCCCTAAGGGAGTCAAGCAATAGGAAGGGCTTAATAAGTTTCCGAGAGCCTCTTTAGGGTTGCCTGGGAGGAGGGGGTGGTCTAGAAGGGGGTTGAGAATCGTTTCTGTATCATTGTGAACTCAAACATCAGGGTCCTTTTTGAATTTCAAAAGGGAATTCAACATGACCTGGAGACAGGGGGAGGAATCTACTCACAGAGCATGCTGAATCCTGTTGCCCTAGGAAAGTCAACCCCCCCCAAGGAAAAGAGACTGAACAGCTTTCTGAAGAGCTTACTGAGCCAATTAGAATGGTAGCTTAGTGGAGGAGTTTCTGCCTTGAATATAAGAGGTCCCTAGTGTGATTAACGGCTACTTTAAGAGTAGCGATCCACCAGGATACCTAACATCCAGCTGATACTCGAGGACAGGGAAAACATAGAGATGATTTTTGTTCTAGCTTCTTTTGGGTCCTTAATTTTTCAAAAAAAAAAATTAACTTAGTTTACTTACTGAAACCTGCCTCAAAACCTGCAGAGAGAAGCCTGCAGGGTAATTGATGAACATAGGCAGCCTGAGAAGTTCCACAAAGAACTAAGAAGGAACACTGTTCTTCCTTAGCTTTGTTTGACTGCTTGCTTGTTTGTTTGTTTGTTTGTTTTGTTTCTTGTTTTCCTTTCCTTTTTCCTTCCCATGCCCCCCTTTTTAAAGTTAGGTGCTGTTAGCTTGTTTCTTCTTTGCTGTGCTTCTTCTTCCTTGATTTCCCATTTTCTGTGTATACTGATTTGGTTTACCAGTGCTATCTCTTTTCCTTCCCTCATCTTTCTATCTTCTGCTTTCTGTTGTGGTTCTTCCTTTCCACCTTTTTTTATTTAGTCCTCAACTTTTCTGATTTGATTTCTATCTTGTCTATTCTACTTTTTCTTTTTTATGAACTTTTTTTTTTGTCCTTTCTTTCCTCTTTCTCTCTCTCATCATCATTCTGACCTTTAAAATCATTCCATATATCTTTTCTCTATTTAGTTTCCCATTTCATTGTAAGTCCTCTACTTTTTTTAATTTATTTTGTAAATTTAATAATTGAAAACATAAACAATTAAAAACTAAAAAGTAAACACAGATGAATAAATATATACATTTCTCAATTAAATGTAATGGATACATGTAAATTATTTTTTTGAATCAAACAATATGTTACACAATATATTTGGTTCATAGTAATGCATTCATACAGTATTTGTCCTTTTGTGTCTGGCTTGCTTCACTCAACATAATTAAAAAATGGGACAAAGACCTGAATAGACATTTCTCCAAAGAAGAAATACAAAATGGCAAAAAAAAACACATGAAGAAATGCCCAACATCACTCATGATTAGGGAAATGCAAATCAAAACTACAATAGATATCATTTCACACCTATCAGAATGGCCACTATTAAAAAGACAGAGATTTACAAGTGTTGAAGAGGATGTGGAGAGATAGTCCTCTACTTTTTTATTCCTATTACTCTACACTGCTTACATGAGTTAAATATTCACTTTACTAACTCTTATATGACTCTACTCTAACTTTTATGATTATTATTAGTAGTATACTTTTTCATTTTTTACCTTTTTCACTTTCTCTGACCCTAATCTTTTTCCTCCAAGGGAACACAGAAAACAGCAAGGAAATAGAACAAGAAGAACAAAGTGTCAAAGAGAAAACTTAACACACATACAAAACCAGCAGCTAAATAAAACTTGAGAGCAGAGAGAGAAGGAAATCAAATGAATAAACCCATCAAGATAAAAAGATGACCAGAGGGCAACAAAAAAATTACAAGCCATACTAAGAAACAGGAAGAAATGAACCAGTCCAATGAACAAACTAAAAATCAGGAAGAGATACAGTACATTGAACAACTACTCAAAGCTGTCCAAACAAATATCATGGACCAACTTAATGAAGTGAAGTGAGAGGTTAAGGACATTAAGAAGACACTGGGAGAACTTACTGAAGAAATTGTAAACATACATAAAAACGTAACAGATATGATGGTGATGAATGGCACAATCCAAGAAATTAAAAAAAAAACAAAAAACACTGGAATCACATAACAGCAGATTTGAACAGGCAGAAGGAAGAATTTGTGATGTGGAAGACAGTACATCTGAAATCAAACAGATATTAGAACAGATAGATGAAAATATAGAAAAACTCGAGTAGGGACTTAGGGATTTAAACAACACAAAATGCACAGACATATGCATTATTGGCATCCCAGAGGGATAAGAGTAGGGAAAGGGAACAGAAGGAGTGTTGAAGGAAATAACCCAACCATATTGAAGGAGATGAATGTAAATGTCCAGAAGCACAGTGCACCCCAAACAGTATAAACCCCAAGAGGCCTACTCAAAGACATACTTGTCAAAATGTCCATTGCTCAAAACAGAGAGAAAATACTCAAGGCAGCAAAGAAAAGAGAACAATCAAATACAAGGGAAGCTCAATAAGATTAACTGTTGATTTCTCATCTGAAACCATGGAAGCAAGAAGACAGTGGTATGACATAGTCATAGTATTCAAAGGAAAAACTTGCAATCACGAATTCTCTATCCAGCAAAACTGGTATTCAAAAATGATGGAGGGTTCAAAATGTTCACAGATAAACAGAAATTAAGAGAGTATGTCAATAAGAAACCTGCACTTCAAGAAATACTAAAGGAAATTCTACAAGTTGAAAGGAAAAAACAAGGGAGAGAGAGTTGGAGGAGAGTTTAAAAACAACTAAAAAGGCAAAAAACAGAAACAAAACAACATATGACATACATTAACACAAAGAATATGGCTGAAGTAAGAAATTCATTATGAATAATAACACTGAATGTTAATGGATTAAACTCACCACTCAAGAGACACAGATTGGCAGAATGGATAAGGAAATATGATCCATCTATATGCTGTCTACAAGAAACCCACCTTCAACCCAGGGATTCAAGGAGGCTGAAAGTGAATGGCTGGAAAACAATTTTACAAGCTAACAATAGACAAAAGAGGGCAGGAGTAGCTATTCTAACATCAGACAAAATAGACTTTAAATGCAAAACTATTGTAAGAGACAAAGATGGACACTGTATATTAGTAAAAAGGGTAAACTCTAAAGAACAGAGAACAATCATAAACATTTATGCTCCTAATCAGGTCACCTCAAAATACATGAGGCAAAGTCTGAAAAAACTAAGTGGAGAAATAAATGCTTCTACAATTATAACGGGGGAGTTTAATATACCATTGTCATCATTAGAACATCTAGACAGAGAATCAGTAAAGAAACAAAGGCTCTCAACAAAACATTAGAGGACCTGGACTTAATAGACGTATAAAGAACATTACATGCAAATAGAGCAGGATTTACATTCTTCTTGAGTGCACGTGGATCATACTCCAAGATAGACCACATGCTAGGCTACAGAACAACTCTCAATGAATTCAGAGAGATTGAGATTATACAAAGTAATTTCTCTGACCACAATGAAATGAAATTGGAAATCACTAAGGGCCAGAGAAACAGGTAGGCACAAAGATATGGAACGTAAACAACACATTCTTAGACAAACAGAGGGTCAAGGAGCAAATCCCAAAATAAATCAGTAACTACCTTGAAACTAATGAAAACAACAACACAACATATCAAAACCTATGGGATGCAGCGAAAACTGTCTTGAGAGGGAAGCCCATAGCCATAAATACATATATTAAAAAAGAAGAAAGAGCTAAAATTGAAACCAACTGCACACTTGGAGGAATTGTAAAAACAACAACAAACTAAACCTAAAGGAAGTAGAAAGAAGGAAATAACAAAGATTAGAGCAGAACTAAATGAAATAGACAATAAAAAAGCTCTAGAAAAAATAAACAAAACCAAAAGCTGGTTCTTTGAGAAGATCAATTAAATTGACACACTCTTAACCAGACTAACAAAGTAAAAGAGAGAATAGATGCAACTACACAAAATAAGGAATGAGCAAGGTGATATCAATACTGACCCCACAGAAATAAAGAATATCATAAGAGGATACTTTGAAAAATTACATGCCAACAAGAATGATAATTTAGAGGAAATGGACAAGTTTGTAGAAACTCACAAACAGCCTACATCGATAAAAGAAGAAATGGATGAACTCAACAGTCCAATTACAAGTAAAGAGATAGACTCAGTCACCAAGAACCTCCCAATTAAGAAGAGCCCAGGACCAGATGGCTTCACGGCTGAATTCTACCGAACATTCCAGAAAGAGCTAACACCAATTCTGTTTAAGCTTTTCCAAAAAATAGAAGTAGAAGCAATAGTGCTTAACTCATTCCATGATGCCAACATTACCCTAATACCAAAATCAAACAAAGATACCACAAGAAAGGAAAATTACAGAACAATTACTCTAATGATACTCGATGCTAAAATCCTCAACTAAATTCTTGCTAATAGCATTCAACAACATATCAAAAGAATTATACACCATGACTAACTGGGTTTCATCCCAGGTATGCAAGGATGGTTCAATATAAGTAAATCAATTAATGAAATACACCACATAAACAGATTGAAAGAAAAAAATCACATGATCATCTCTATAGATGCAGAAAAAGCATTCGATAAAATACAGCACTCTTTCTTGATAACACTGCAAAATATAGGAATAGAAGGAAACTTTCTGAACATGATAAAGGGTATATATGAAAAACCCAAAGCTAACATCATCTTCAATGGTGAAATCCTAAAAGCGTTCCCTCTGAGATTGGGAACAAGAAAAGGATGCCCACTATCACCACTCCTATCTAACATTGTCTTAGAAGTACTTGCTCAAGCACTGAGGCAAGAAAAGTATATAAAATGCATCCTGATTGGAAAAGAAGAACTAAAAATTTCATAATTTGGAGATGACATGATCCTATATGTAGAAAGCCCTGAGAAATCCACAACAAAGTTTCTAGAACTTATAAAGGAGTTCAGTAATGTTGCAGGCTATAAGATCAACGCTCAAAAATCAGTAGCATTTCTGTACACCAATATTGAGCAATCTGAGGAGGAAATAAAAAAACATATACCCTTTACAATAGTAACTAAAGGAATCAAACACCTAGGAACAAATGTAACTAAAGATGTAAAGGACTTATATACACAAAACTACACAACACTGTTAAAGGAAATCAAAGAAGATTTAAATAAATGGAAGAATATTCCCTGTTCATGGATCGGAAGACAAAACATCATCAAGATGTCTATCCTACCAAAACTAATCTACAGATTTAATGCAATCCCAATAAAAATCAACAATGTATTTTTTAAGGAACTGGAAAAACTAACTACAAAATATATTTGGAAAGGTAAGAGGGTCCGAATTGCCAAAGACATATTGAAAAAGAAAAATGAAGTTGGAGGTATCACATTACCAGACTTTAAAACATACTACAAAACTACAGTGATCAAAACTTCATGGTAATGTCCACTCCAACTCCAAGTGAGAGAGGGCTTATATCCCATGGATATGGTGGGAGATGTTTGTGTGGGATGTGGTGGGAGGTGTGGGAGGTGGGCAACATGGGAATCCCAGTGGGTTCCATGTAATATTTTGGGTAATCTAAGTACCTCTTAAAATATATGTATATATATATATATATAAAAACATTTTTGTAAGCAAATACACATATATGCATATATATTTATATATCATTTTGCAAATGTTTGTATGTATTGTGAGAATTTTTATTTTTAGCCATAATAAAAAAAAAAAGAAAAAAAAAAAAACTTCATGGTATTGGCACAAGGATAGACCTACTGACCAATGGAATTGAACTGAAAATTCTGATATAGATCCTCGCATATACAGTCATCTCAAATTCGGCAAGGCCACCAAGCCCATTCAGTTGGGAGATAATGGCTTCTTTACCAATTGGTGCTTGGAAAACTGGATATCCATATCCAAAAGAATGAGAGATGAAAACCGTCTCACACCTTATACAAAAACCAATTCAAGATGGATCAAAGATCTAAATATAAGAGCCAAAACCATAAAGACCTTGGAAGATAATGTAGGGAAGCATCTACAGGACCTTGTAATAGGAAATGGTTTTATGAACTTCACACCCAAAGCACGACTAGCAAGAGAAAAAATAGATAAATGGGATCTCCTCAAAATTAAAAACTTCTGCACCTCAAAGGACATTATTAAGAAAATATAAAGGCAGCTTACTCAATGGGAGAAAATATTTGGCAAACATATATCTGACAGGAGCCTTATATCTTGCATAAATAAAGAAATCCTACACCTCAAAAATAAAAAGACAAACAACCCATTTAAAAAATGGGCAAGTGACCTGAAAAGACATGTCTCCAAGGAAGAAATACAAATGGCTGAAAAGCACATGAAAAAAAATGCTCGACATCGCTAGCTATTAGGAAAATGCAAATCAAAACTACAATGAGATACCATCTTACACCCATCAGAATGGCAACTATTAAAAAACAGCAGAGTTAAAGTGTTGGAGAGTATATGGAGCAATAGGAACCCTCATCCACTGCTGGTGGGATTGTGGAATTGTCCAGCCTCTGGAGAAGACAGTTTGGTGATTCCTCAGAAAACTAACAATAGATCTTCTGTATGATCCAGCGATTCCACTGCTGGGTATATACACAGAAGAATTGAAAACAAAGACACGAACAGATATATGCCCACTAATGTTCGTATTGGCATTGTTAACAATTGCCAAAAGTTGGGATCAGCCCAAGTGCCCATCAACTGATGAATGGATAAACAAAATGTGGTACATACGTGAATGTATAAACAAAATGTGGTACATACATACAATCCCAAAAGTTGGGATCAGCTCCAGTGCCCATCAACTGATGAATGGATAAACGAAATGTGGTACATGCATACAATGGAATATTATTCAGCTGTCAGAAAAAATAAAGTGCTAACACACGGAATAACATGGATGAATATTGAAGACCTTATGTTGAGTGAAGCAAGCCAGGCATTGAAAGATGAACAGTTTATGACCTCACTTATTTGAATTGAGGAAAGTGAGCAGTCTCTGAGAAACATGTCTGAAAGATAGGTTAACAAGGGAGAGAAAGAGAAGAGTAGGTTGTGAGCCATCACCCATATGGACATAAACTATGGTAAAGTGATAGAGTATAGTTGCATATTGAAGGATAGGACAGGTGGGTAGTGATATTACTGGGTTTGGTGGTGCAGGGTTAACAAGTGAGTAGATTGGGAAGGGCAGGTTAGAATACCCAGGGCATGTAACTATGAATCTTGTCATCCAATGAGTCAAGACATGGGAGTGTCATGTGCCCCAGGGGGATGGGGAGGAAGAAACAGAAAAGATCAAATAGGGGGTATTTAGTGGTCATGAGAAAAGCTTTTTATTACCTTACAGTAATGGACACAGGATATGGTAAATATCATCAAAAATTATTAAACAATATCATCTAAATTGTAAACTATACTGTAAACCATTGACAATGTTTAGTAGCTATATTTCTCTACCTGTATAATAGTTATAACAATGCTACCTTCCAGGAAAAAAAAAAGGTTTTAATATGGGGTGAGGAAAGGGGAAGGAGGTTGGGTATATGAAAGTATCTAGTATTTTGGTGTGACTTTGCTGTGACCTCAAACTTCTTTGAAAATTAAATGAAAATTTGGGAGACACTTGGGAATGAGAGGGACAGTGCCACAGTACAGACTGGACACCCGATAATGCAGTGATAAAAGGAAAAAAATTGTTTTTATATTTTTTCTCTTTTTTCCCAATTTTTGAATGTCTCAATCTGTTCATTAAATTTTATTTTTAGTTTTTTTTCTGAGTTTCCATGTATTTTATCTCTTGCATATAAGGTTATCAATATTATTTCATTTTCCTATTAATTTTATTTCGTTATTATATTGGCTCCATCTTCAAGGTAAGTTTAGATCACAGAAGGGTTACAATGGGGGCTGCAGATGATCATTGGTGGGGAGTGTCTGGGATGGGGGATTCATGGAACGTAGTTCATCTGAATATACATGAAAGATATATAAAATTGTTCAAATGATCAGGGATGGGACATGGTCACAGTGGGTAGACAATCACTCAATAAATGAGGGAATACTGAATTCCCAGCCTGGAGAGCTCCTCCACATTCTCCAAGGGAGCAGAAATCGTCCCCTGAGTGCAGGGGCAGTGTCTGGCAAAAGAGAATGGTCCACTGATGGGTTCTTGTTATTGATGACTAGACTTATGAGTCTTTGCTCTTGTAATTGAAACTTAGCCTACTGTTATGGGGTGCCTAAGGGTTGCCACCTGAGAATCTCCTTGTTGCTCAAATGTGGGCTCTCTCTAAGTCAAACTCAACATATGAATGCATTACCTTCCCCCCAGAGTGGGACATGACTCCCGGGGATGAGCCTCCCTGACAACGAGGGATTAATACCAAGTGCCAACTGGCAATACGACTGGAAAAAGACCATGAATAAAAGAGGGAGAAGGTAAAGACAAATGAGTTCATGTGGCTAAGAGACTTCAAAGAGAGTCAGGAGGTCATCCAGAGAAAATGTTCATGCACGCCTCAGTAGGATATCATAGAACACCAAAGCAGATATCACCCTACACAGAGGGGCTCCTGAGAGGTCTGGAGACACTCAGGTCCTATATAAGGGGGAATAGCTCCAGAGACTGATGCCTTATCAGAGGGCTCTACTTTGGAATCTGTGCTCCTGAGAGTGACAGACTTGGACTCAAATAAGTTCTTCCTGCACATGGTCCATCAGTCCCTTCTATTCAAACCTATATGTGATGTTGGAGTTTGTAAGTGTACTTCCAGAGAATGGAGCCTCTGGCCTGCCCATGTGCCAACTGTCTCTGGAATCTCAGTGGAGCTGCAACTCCTACTCTACAGCTCAATGGACTCACCCAAGTCACCTGGTGAGGAGACGATGATGGCAATGCCCATCCCAGGGAATGGAGAGGGCCTGCAGCTGCAGGCAGGACAATCCCATCCACCATATCCATGGGATATAAGCCCACTCTCACTTGGAGTTGGAGTGGACATCACCATCCCAGACTCCTCAGGATGGGGGGAAGAGCTATGGACTATAGTGGACTTAATGGTATTCTGTTGTAGACATATTGTGATTTAAGCAATGGAAGAAATTACAACAGTGAGGTCAAGCCAGTGGCCACTAGATGCTTTTGGGGCAGGGAAGGGAAAAGCCGTATTAATACAGGGGCTTTTTTAGGACTTGGGAATTATCCTGAGTGACATTACAATGACAGATATAGGCCATTTTACACCAGCATATACCATGCAGAACTGTGTGGGAGAGAGTGTGGTCTACAACGTGAACTATGGTCCATACTTAGTGGCAAAGCCCCAGGATGTGTATATCCATTGCAGGTGATGTGCCACACTAAGGAAAGATGTTTATGTGGGATGGTATGGGAGGTGTGGGAGGTGGAGAACATGGGAATCCCTGTAATTTTTGTGTAAAATTTATGTAATCTAAGCATCTTTTAAAATATATATATATATTAAAAAAAAAAAAAAAAAAACACAATATTGGGGAAGCACACACACACAAAAAAACTAAGTATAATATTCCATATGATTCAGCATTTCCACTGCTGGGTATATACCCTCAGGAATTGAAAGCAAATATACGAACAGATATATGCACACAAATGCTCATAGTGGCATTGTTTACCTTAGCCAAAAGTTGTAATAAAACCAGGTGTCCATCAACATATGAATGGATAAACAAGATGTGGTACATACATACAATGGAATATCACGGACATGAATTAAGGAAATTGAGCAGTCTCTGAGAACCATTGTCTGAAAGATAGGTTTACAAGTGAGAGAAAGAGAAGAGAAGGTTGTGAGTCATCACCCATTCAGACATAATCCATGGTAAAGTGATAGAGCATAGCTTCATAGTGACGGGATAGGACAGGAGGGTAGTGAAATTATTGGCTTGGGTGGTGCAGGGATGACAGGTGTGTAGACTGGAAAGGGTGTGTTAGAAGGTCCAGGATGCTGGGGGGAGGGTTGGGAGAGGGACCAAGTGAACACTGGGGATTTGTGGGTATGAGGTTGAAAGTACAGAGGTGGGAATGCTCTTATGGCAATATGATAAGAAAGGGTCACTGGATTAGTGTTGGTTCAGGACCATACATGACATGGCATACCTGAAGCAGGCTTCTAAGGAATGTGTGAGTGTTCATTCTGTCATAATGTGTTGTATATGTGGGTGGAGATCCACATAATGAGCAGGAAGGAGTTGGACTCCTATCTTTGGGAGGACAGATTTGTTCAGAAATAGATAGGCTGGAGTCTCTCAAGAGTGAGGAAAAGACAAACCAGTGTGTCAAGATCTCTTGGTGCATATAACTATGAATTTTGTCATCCAACGAGTCAAGCAAGGGGGTCATTATGGGCCCCAGGAGGATGGGTTGGGAGGAATAAAATAGATCAAACAGGGGGTATTTAGTGGTCATGGGAAATGTTCTTCATTACCATACAATGATGGACATAGGACAGGGTAAATACCATCAAAATTAGAAAAGTGTACAGTCTGAAATTTAAACCATAATGTAAACCATTAACAATGTTTAGTAGTTATGTTTCACTATTTGTATAACAGTCATAAGAACGCTGCCATCCACATATAACAAGGTATTAATATGGGAAAGGAAATGGGGAGGATGTTGGGTATATGAGAGTCTACCGTATTCTGTGTGTGACCTTGCTGTGACCTAAAACTTCTTTGAAAACAAAATGAAAAATAGTGAGACACTGGGGAATGAAAGGGGGAAGGTGCCATGGTACAGACCGAACACCAGATATTGCAGTAATTAAAGGCAAAATGTCAAAAAAATTTTTCTTTTATTTTTCATTTTTTAATATCCCAATCATTTAATTTAATTTAATTTTTTATTTTTATTTATTTTATCTCTTACATTTAAACATACCACTAATATTTCATTTTCCTGTTAATTATATTCAGCTATTTTAATGGCTTCATCTTTGAAGAAGCTTTGGATCACAGAAGGGTTACAACAGGGGCGGGGGAGGATCATTGGTGTGGGGTGTCAGGGATGGGGGATGCATGGTAAGAAGTGCACCTAGGCATAAATATAAGGTATATAAAAATGTTCAGATGTTCACTGGGCATTGTCACAGTGGGTGGAGAATCACTCAATAAATGAGAGAATACTGAATTCCCATCCTGGAGAACTCTGCCACATTCTCTAAGGGAGCAGCAACATTCCCCCAAATTCAGAGGCAGTGACTGGTGAAGGAGGATGATCCACTGATGGCCCTTGATATTGATGACTAGCCTATGAGTCTTTGCTCTTGAAATTGAAACTTATCCTATTGTTATGGGGTGCCTAAGGATTGCCTCCTGAGAGCCTCCTTGTTGCTCAAATGTGGCTTCTCTCTAAGCCAAACTCAGCATATGAATGAATTACCTTCCTCCCAGCATGAGACATGACTCCCATTGATGAACCTCCCTGGCACCAAGGGATTGCTACCAAGCACCAATTGCCAATGTGACTAGAAAAAAGACCTTGAATAAAAGAAGAAAAGGTAAAGACAAGTGAGTTTATATGGCTAGAGACTTCAAAATGATTTCGGGGGTCATCCCAGAGGTAACGCTTATGCACATCTCAGTAGGATCTCATAGAATTCCAAAGTGGATATTACTCCAAATAGTGGTGCTTCTGAGGGATCTAGAAAAACCCATATCCTATGTCAGGGTGGCAAGCTCTGGAGTTTGGTGCCTTGCCAGTGGGCCCTATTTTGGAGTTTGTGCTCCTGAGAGTGACAGAGTTGGACTCAACTATGTCTTCCCTGCACATGGCTCTTCTGTCCCTTCTATTCAAATCTATACTTGGTGCTGGAGTTGGTAGGTGTACATCTTAAGACTTAAGTCTTTGGGCTGTCTATGTGCCAGCTGGGCCCAGAGCCTCAGTGGAGCCTCAGTGGAGCAGCAACTCCTACTCTACAGCTCAGTGGACTCATCCAAGACACCTGGTGGGGAGATAATGATGGACAATGACCATCCCAGGGAATGGAGAGAGTCTGCCACTGCAGGCAGGATAATCCCATTCTTCTTCCCCATGGCATATAAATCCCCTCTTAATTGGAGGTGGAGTGAACATCATCATCCCAGACTCCTCAGGATTAGGGGAAGAGCTGTGGACTAGAGTGAACTTACTTGTATTCTTCTATAGACATATTGTGATTCAAGCAATGGAAGAAATTACTTTGTTGATGTGGAGCGTGTGCCCACTGGAGGCTCTGGAGGCTGGGAGAGGGAAAAGCAGTTGTAATACAGGGGCTTTTTCAGGACTTGGGAATTGTCCTGAGTGACATTGCAATGTCCGATATAAGCCATTTTTTATTATCATATAACAAGCAGAACTTTGTGGGAGAGAGTGTGGTCTACAATGTGAACTATGGCCCATGCTTAATGGAAAAACCCCAGGATGTGTTTATCAATTGCAGTTAATGTGCCACACTAATGAAGGATGTTTATGTGGGAGGTTGTGGGAGGTGTAGGTGGTGGGGTTTATGGAAATCCTTATATTTTTTGTGTAACATTCATGTAATCTAAGTATCTTTTAAAAAATAAAATAAAATAAAATGAGTCATTTAAATGAGCAAAATTATAAGCTATTACATTGCCCTGCAAAGGAGCAAAGAGAGAGAAAGAGAGCAAAAAATTTTTTAAATTATTTTAGGTACAATTCCTATATATATGGAGAGGAAAAAACACATTTAATGTACAAATTATGCAATAAAGGAAATGGTTAATATATAAATATAAATCACTAACACAATTACATAACACATACATACTAAAACATAGATTTTTTCATAGGCCTTGAAATCCTAATCTTACAATCATTTGTATTTTAAGTAAATTCATAATAAAATCATACTGTTTGGCACTTCTCACCCAGCACAATCTGCTCTTGATTTCTGTGATGTAAACAGTGACAGAGTTGGTCTCAGTTGTGACTTCTCTACACATGCCTCTTCTGTTCCTTCTATTTGAACCTATAGTTGGTGCTGGAGTTGGTTGGTGTACAACCAAGAGACCAGAATCTCTGGGCTGTCCATGTGCCAGCTGGGTCCTGAACCTCATCGGAGTTGCAACACCTACTCTGCAGTTCATTGGACTCACCCAGGACAACTAACAAAGAGGTAAGGATGGACAACCACTATACCAAGGAACCAAGAGTCTACAACTGCAAGCAAGAAAGTACCATCCATCAGCCATATGGAATCAAAACACCCTATCAATTAGAAGTGGAATGGGCATCACCATCCCAGAATCCTCAGGATTGGTGAATAAAATAATGGATTGGAGTGGACTTACAGGTATTCTATACTATAGACTTATTGGAATTCTAGTAATGGAAGAAATTATATCATTGATGTGGAGACAGTGGCCACTGGAGGTGCTGAAGGCAGGGAGAAGAAAAAAGAGGTATAATATGGGGGCATTTTCAGGACTTGGAATTGTCCTGAATGACATTGCAACGACAGATACACACCATTACATATCCTGCTATAACCTACAAAATTGAATGGGAGAGAATGTAAACTACAATGTAAACTATTATCCATGCTTAATGGTAATACTCCAAAATGTGTTCCTCAATTTCAATGAATGTACCATGCTAATGAAAGAAGTTGTTAATGTGGGGAAAAGTGGGAGGTGAGGGGAGTGGAGCATATGGGAATCCCTTATATCTTTTTATGTAACATTTTATGTAAGCTAAGTATCTTTTAAAAATAAATAAAAAATATATTAAAAAAATAAAGAGAAGCTAGAATTTTAAATTTTACATTAAATCTCTAGATTTTGAAATGTTTACTTGTTAGTAATTCAATTTACTTTTTTTAAATTAATTTTTTCTAGGAAGCTTTAGATTACATAAAAGTTACTTAGAAAACATAAAGGATTCTCATATGCCCTGCTCCCTTCCTCTCCCAAATTTTCACACATTAACAAAATCATTCATTAGTGTGGTACATTTGTTGTAATTGATCAACCCATATTGAATCATTGCTATTAACCATGGACTACAGTTTACTTTATACTCTATACCCTGTCCTGCACAATTTTATAAGTTATGATAAAATATACAATGGCCGGTATATATTACTGCAATGTCATGCAGGACTAATTCAATGTCCTGAAAATACCCCCATATTACACCAATTCTTCCCTCTTCCATCCTTCAGAATCTCTGGTGGCCACTGCCTTTACATCAATGGTAAGAGTTCTTCCATTGCTAGAATAATAATAAGTCTATAGTAGAATAAAAATAAGTCTACTTTAGCCCATTGTTCATTCCCCAATCTTGAGGATTTGGGGATGGTACACTCTGCTTCTAACTGAGAGGAATCTTAGATCCCATGGGACAGATGGATAGAGCTATCTTGCTTGCAGTTTCAGACACTCTCTGTTCCTTGGGATCAGCATTGTCCATCATCATCTTCTTGTTAGTTGTCCTGGATGAGTCCAATGAACTAGAGAGTAGGTGTTGCAAATCTGCTGAAATTCAGGGCTCATGATGTCCATACAGGCAAAATCTATGATAAGGTGGAAGGATGTAGTTGTACAGTGGATGAGTGTGACAGTGGTGCAGTGATATCATTGCATTGAGCAGTGCTAATCAATTTACTTTAAAAATGTTGTAAGACCAAGATTCTTTTGATTTCTTAGATATGCCCAATATCTTGATTTCTATCTTGTTTTGAGATATACATATGCAAACATTCATCATCCAGGTGTATTTACATGTTACAATTTATCAAATTGTACAATTAAATTTGTATGTCTTACCATATCTGAGTTATGCCACAATTAAAAATTTGGAAAATAAGAACCTAGCATGGGAATGAAACACAGCAACTGAAAGATAGTTGTTGCCTCTGGAAGTGGAGACAAAGAAGGAATGATGTTGGTATTACCGTATCTCTAATATTGTTGCTTTGAAGAAAGAGAGAACAGGATCTCACATGGGAAAATAACTATCAATTCAATGGTGCCTATGTGTCTGCGTTATTATTTTCTGTATGTTTTAAATATTTCATAATGAGATATTTTAATATTACAAAATGAAAACAAACATGGGCCAAACAATACCCCTCAGAAGATATCAAAAATGTTTACTGATCTTCCTAAAGGCCTATACTGCGGTTGGGTTAGAAAAATTTGCTGTCCTGACCCAGTTATCCTACAAGCTTCAATAAATTCATGATCCCTCATTGCCACAGCTATGTTGTGATACCAAGTATGGTGGGTTATGCCCTCCCTCCACCCTGTGTCAAACAACCAATTCAGTCTTCTCTCCCATATGCCCCTCATCACCAAATGGAGCATTATTGTTACATACTCAGCTGAAAAGTTTAAATAGGAACCCTAATTTGAAAGCAACTGTATTGAGTCCAAAGTTCAGAGCCACTGAAGAAAGGGATTCTCAGACCCTGGAAGCAAGGTAGCATAGTGGTAAAACTCACTGGGTGGGAATACCAGCTCCTACCACTTACTAGTTGTATGCCCTTGGGTAAGTTAGTTTCAATATCACAATTCACTCATTTATATCATGAAAATGATAGTAGTAGCTATGTATTTGGCTTTAAGTGAATATTAAAAGTGTAAAGCATCTGGTACAAGACTCATTACCTATTATTTAATTATTAATAGTGGATTGGATATTGCTTTAAATATTTCTTAAATCATGCATTAAGTCTGAAATCACATATTGTTCAACTGGTAGCTGACCAGCATATCTTAAAAGGAAAATATTTTCAATTCTGATCTAAGTAACAAATGTTATCAAATATTTTCATGGGTATTGTAGGAGGCACTAAAGCAGCCAAAAATTTGTTTCCTGCTTTCAAGGATACCACCTGTTTCTCTCTTTTGTGAAAGACCCCCAAATGATAAAGCAAATCTCAGGGGAAAAGTGATTACAGAAAATTCTAGCTGGTTCATTTACTCCCTGACTTAAACTTCAGAACCACAGGAGAATAAGGGACTGTGCTCCTACCTGTGACAGAGGTGTTAGCAGGGCAATCTGGTTTATTGACATGCAATACATGCTGTTTAGGAATTCTTGCCTAAAGTAAACCTCCAAGGAGCATCAACATCCTGGCTGCTAAAGAACACAAAAAGTTCTTTAGTAATGACAAATTAAGATGTAATGGATGCTTAGATTACCTAAAATATTACACGGAACCTACTGGGATTCCCATGTTGCCCACCTCCCACACCTCCCACCACATCCAACACAAACATCTCCCACAGTGTGGCCCACCAACCTCAATGAACTTACACATCCTGGAGCCTTGCCACCAACCATAGACCACAGTTCACACTGTAGACCACACTCTCTCCCACTCAGTTATGAGTGGTGTGTGCTGATTTAAAATGGCCTGCATCCATTGCCACAACAGTACTCAGGACAACCTCCAACTCCCAAAGAAGCCCCTGTATTTCAACTGCTCATTTTTTGTAAGCAAATACACATATATGCATATATATTTACATATCATTTTGCAAATGTTTGTATGTATTGTGAGAATTTTGATTTTTACCCATAATAAAAAAATAAATAATAAATAAATAAATAAATAAATAAATTAAAAAAAAAAAAAAAAGATGTAATGGATGAAGACAGATACAAGAAAAATCTATTTCCAAAGTACATATAACTTAACTACTTGTCAGTTGGACATTCTTTGTCTTTTAAGCCATAAGAATTAAGTTTCTGTAACTGAAATTCCAATTCTACCATACTGTGTCCTCCAGAGAGGGCATTTCCTATGATAAATTACTGAGGCACATTTGATGCCTGCAATGGGGAGAAGAGCTAATTATCATGATAGTGCCTTTCATACATGGGACACTCCTTATATTTCAGGAAATGCACTCCTAAAGAATTTCTGCATTGTCCAGTCAGAATCTCCACATATCTCCTGAGTCCCCATGCCTTACATTGGTCTAAAACTCCCATGGTACTTACCACAGACTGCCTTGTAGCAATCTGGGAGTCACCCTGGACTTTCCATTCCCTTTTACCTCCAAATTGGTAGCTGACCTCTTGGATCTATACCATTAATGTCTCTGATATCTGTTTCCCTGCCATTGCCACAGTTTAGGCTCTCATTATATATGCATGAATTACTGCAGACCCATACCTCTGGTCTATTGCCAGTAGTCTTGTCCCCCTCCAATGTCTCTTCACTCTGCTGTCTAAATATTCTTTCTGAAATGTAAATTTGATGACAGTTTTCAGCTTAAAATCCTTCAATGCTATGAAAAGTTGAGCAAGGAAGTATTTGCAGAGACAGTCCCCTCAACCCCTCCCTGCTTGTGAACAACAATTGTTAATTGAGAGTTTTCTTAGTGTGCCATATCTGCTATAACAATTTACCACAGAATGTTTGGCTTAAACAATAGGAATTTATTGGAGGCTACAAGCTCAAATTTAAGATATTGCCTGGCCAAACCTTCCCCAAAGTCTGTTGAATTCTGGTGGTGGCTTGCTGGTAAGCAATCTCTTCATATATCACATGGTGATTTATTACTGTGTCTCCTCTGCCTTCTAATTTATTGAGTCCAATATCTTCTGCCCATAAGGGCTCCAATCTTTTTTATTAAGGCCCACCCTGATTCAGCTTTACTTTAATATCTTGAAAGATCTGATTTACAAATGAATTCACATCCATGGGACTGGGAGTTAGGTCTTCAACATGTCTGCGGGAGACATTAGAGACTTTCAATCTAGTCAGAGAGTTCCCCAAACCAATCTTAGGTTTCATCATTTGATAGATGAACACACAGACCTTATTGAAAACTTTTATGCCTATGGTTTATGGTTTTTACAGGGAATAAATACAGATTAAAATCATAATGGGCAGAAACACATTAGGCATACTCTGGGGAAGTACCAAACATGTAACATCCTTTGTCCTCTCCAGGTGGAATTGTTGACATTTTACTTTCCTGGCATCAACGTATGAATATATGCCTGGAGTATTGCCAACCAGGGGAGTTTACCAATGGCTTTACTGTCTGGAATTATCATTGAATCTCAATCACATAATGCATCCATAACTGACCTGTACTGACTGGTATTCTCCATCCCCCCATCCTCCATCTCCTCCTAAATAACCAGGAGATATTTAGTCTCTGGTTCCTTCAGAGGTAGAAATGATTATGCTTAGGCTGAAGCCCCCATCATAAATCACATTGTTAGATTGTCATTTAGTCAAGGACCGCAGGCAAACAAAGACACTTCCATAAGGCAATTCATTCCAAGGGCCTAAAAATCACCTCCCAGTTGTCAAAGGCAAAGGCCAGATTTCTCTCTGTGTAAGAATAATTCTTTACTACACAAATGCCCTCCCACCCTGTCTTCCACAGTCTCCAAAATAAAATACTCTTCTTCAGGGCACACAATGTTCTTTGTGAACTGGACATCCCTACCCAGCACTCCAGCTTCATTGCCACTTGCTGACTTGCATCCTGCATTTTAGACAGACCATCCATTTGCATATAATGCTTTCTCTCCACCTGCCATCTCTTTACCTTTCCAACACATCAGAGCTTCAATATTGATCCCTGCCATGATCTTCTCAGGAAACTTGTCCTGGAATATGCAGGATGCATTAGCATACTGCTGACAGTTGCATATATTGCCGGTTTTAGTTGCATACTGTACTGCTACAGTATCTGAGTTGTATTGTAAATCCAGAAATCTTAATTTTTATGCAAATTCCCCATATTTTTGGCTTGTTTAATTTTTAAAGTAATTACTTATAACACCTTTAAAATAAATCATAAAATATTGCAACAATTCCCTCTCTCCAGAGGCCACCCATGCTGATGAGTTTCTTCTTTATCCTTTCAAACTCTCATACAAACACAAAAACACATATACACCAAACACACACACACATAATAGTTTTTTATACAGTTGGCAGCCATTTTACTTATTTTGGCATATTAGTGAAGAAAATAAAAAATAGAAAGATGAGGGTCAAACAAGACACATTTGCTTACCTGGGTTAAGAATCACCTAGGCATGTGTCTTATGACCCACTAAAATGAAAGTTCCCTGAAAACAGGGCTGTGCTTTGGTTGGCACCTTCCTCAATACCTTGCACTATGCCTTACACACAGTTGCTACTCAATATATACAACACATATCCATGTTGTTGTATCTTCATCCTCTCAGGGAAAGTGTTATCTGGAACCTCACAGAGAACACAAATGACATGTATATGATTTGTTCTGTCTCATGTCCTATGGGAATATACTCAGAATGAATTTGTCTGCAGGTTCATAACTTGTCTACCTCCCATATTTTTCTGGTTCCCTTGATCTAGTAACAAATGAACAGAAATAGCAGATTATCCCTGGTAGTCTGGCTTTCCCTAACTGGGTGCCTGCTTGTGATGATGGTCTAACCCCCACAGACTGCTTACACCAGCATTCCCAAGGTAGCCATCATTCCCAGGAGCAGAACTTCTATTTCTTGCCCTTCACAGGGCAAGGCAGGCTAGTTGGGCACTAACAAAACCCAGTATTATCATGCTGTTTTGATTCATCCTGAAGCACTAGACTGGGTGGACTGGCTACTTGAAGGAATAAAGCTATTTCATTTTAATTTTCAAATGTTTTTATTTGCAATTAGATAACATTTCAGCTACATATACTTTATTTGTACATACATACATATAAACAGCCATTATTTCACTTGAAACTTATGGTCACAATATTTTAATTTTATTTTTTTTCTTATATCTGGTTCTACCAACATGTGCATCTATAATTATCAGAACAAATACACTGAATAAAAATCAAATGATATTTTTCTTTGTTTTTCTTTATTATGGGTTTACAGAACAATCATACATAAAATATTGGATTCACATATACCACCCTATTAACACCTTACATTGGAGTGGAGCATTTGTTACACTTGATGAGCGCACATTTTTATAATTGTACTTTAAACCATAATTCGTGGTTTAATTTTTATTCTGTAACCATATATATAATCCTGCATTTCCCATTTTAATCACCTTCACATATATTTTTCAGTGCTGTTGATTACATTGACAATGCTGTGCTACCATCACCATCATCCAGTACCAAAAGGTTTTCATCATTCCAAATAGGAAACCTGTATAATTTAAGCCTTAACTTCTGATTCCTTACCCACACCCCATCCCCTGGACATACTGAGTGAAATGTCAGACACAAAAAGGACAAATATTGTATGTTCTCACTGATTTGAAACAATTAGAATAAGCAAGTTCATGCAGTCAGAATCTAGAATATAAGTTATAGAATGATATTTTACAAGTGTTTTCTCATAAGGATGCAGTTGATATGTACTGTGTGGAATTAGATGTAAAGAGTTGAAGACCCCTTGATCTTGAGGAATAACTAAATAGTTCTGGAAAAATAAGGAAAATGTGTAGAAATGATGTTCATTAACCTCCCATTCATTCTTTTTAAAATTTTAGATTAGTAAATTGAAAGATTGTAAAACTTTGTATCAGGGATTGCAGAGAGCCCTATAAGACTGGCCAGGCAAATTCATTAATGAATAAAATGGACTGATGTAAGGTGGAGTTTTCTCCACCTGAGTCTTTGCTGGCTCAATCTTCATTGTCCTTGCAATATCCCTTTCATCTTCAACCACACAAGAAAATTTTCATCTATGATGCTAAATGCCCTGTGTCGAACATATTGTAACTCCTATCACATCTCTTATTTGCCTAATTGCTGGAAACCTTTGTAAGTAAACTGCAGGCTTCTTTCTTTACATTTTTAAGAGTAATTGTATTTTTACAGAAATATTATGCAGAAAGTACAGAGTTCCCATATACCCCACTCAAATATGCAATTTCCTATATTATTAGTGTTATAATTTTGTTACAATTGATGCAACACTATTATAATGATATTATTAACTGGGCTCTATAGTTTGAATTCTACCATTTTTTTTACGTTTGCCTTTTAACCACCTTCAAATATGCATACATTTGTGTTAATTATTTTCACAATGTTTTGCTACTTAGGCTAAATGGAAATTATATACCAAATAAGCCTTAACTCCACATTACCTACCCCAACTCTGCCCCAGGTAAAATGCATTCTAGTTTTTGACACTATAAATTTGTATATTCTAATTATTTTATATAAGTGAGAACATGCAATATTTATCCTTTTGTGTCTGGCTTATATCACTCACAAAATGTCTCCAAGGTTCATATACATTGTAGCAGGCTTTGGTACCAAATCCTTTTTACAGCTAAATAAAATTTCATTGTATGTTGTATTGGCCATGGTTCCCCAGGAAACAGAACTGACATATATATATATATATATAATGTAAATATATATATATGTAATATATGTATATTATTATATTGTAGAAATTAACTCATGTGACTGTGACTGTGGGTATGTGCAATTCAGAATTCTGTAGGGCTGGCTATAAGCTGGGAATACTGATGAATGTTTTAAATGAATTCCCCAAGGAAGCTGGCTGGCTGAAAAAGAGATGGAAATTCTTTCTGACTACTGAAATCATTTTTGTCATTGCATGAAAAACAGGAGTCCAAAGTATTCTATCAGCTAAAACTTATAGAACTACAAGGAGAAATACACAAATCTATAATTATAAAGAAAGGTGTTAATACCCTTCCCTTAGTAACTAATAGAACATGGAGACAATGAAAAATCAGCAAGGACACAGATGATTTGAACGGCACCATCAACCAACTTGACCTAATTATCAACACTTATTCAATACACCACACAATAACAGAAAAATACAAATTTCTTTTTCAAGTGTATATGGAAAATATACAACTACAAATCATATTTTAGACAAAATTCAAAAGAATTTAAATCATACAAGTATGATTTTCTAACCAAAATAGATTAAAATAAGAAATCAATAATGGAAATATATCAGAAAAATATCCAAATATTTGAAAGCTAAATCACTCACTAATTAACAATACATAGGTCAAAGAGAAAATAAAATATGGATTTTTTAAACTTAATGAAATAATAGAAACATTTTTAGGGGGTGAAATTAAAGAAGTGAATAAGGAGAAATTCACAGCACAATACACTTACATTAGGAGAAAAATAACTTTCAAATAAATGCCCACAGCTTCAACCTCAGAAACAGACAAAATATGAGCAAAATTAGCACATCTAAGCAGGAGAATAAAGAAAATGAAAAAGACCATCAGAAAAATCCCTTAAATATTATATAAAACTTAGGAAATCAAATGGTACTTATCTGAGATAATCAATAAAATGGATACATTCTGAGTATTCTGAACAAGAAGAGAGAAATTTATGAAAAAAATTAATGAGAAAATCGACATCTTAGTTTCTACACTTATTAAAAGGATAAGAATGTAATGCCATGAAAAATGTTTACCATTGACTTGAACAACTTAAATGGAATGTACAAATATCTTGAAAGTCACAAACTATCAAAATAGCCCTTCTTCTATTAAAGAAATTGAATATATAGATCAAAACCTTCCCACAACATAGTATCAAGGGACATGTTTTCATTTGTGCTTCTACCAAATGTAAACTATTACAAATTTTACCAATAAAAAACAAACAAACAAAAAAACTGTTGGGGAATGAATATGGCTCCAGTGGTTGAGCATCTGCTTCACACATGGGAGTTCCTGGTACTTCCTGAAAATGAAAGAACAAAGAACAAACATACTTATGAAAAAAACAATTTAGGAGAGCAAATATGGCTTAGTGTTGAGTGCCAACTTCCTACATATGAGGTTCTGCATTCAATCCCCAGCCCTGGTACCTCAAAAAGCAAAAAAACAAAACAAAACAAAACAAAACAAAAAAACCTCTTCTGAAATTTTAGCATGATGAGACACTTTCTATCTCATACTATGGGGTCACCATTGCCTGGATACCAAATATAGTTAAAATATTTCAAAAGAAAAGAGATAAAATTATAGACAGACTAATATCTTTCATAAACTCAGTTGCATATATTCTCAACAAAATGTTTTGAATTAAATCAACAATATGTAAGAATGACAGTAAACCATGACAGTAAATCATGTTTTACCCAAGGAGTGTAGGGATAGTTTAATATTAAAAAATCACAGTCACAGATTATGAAATTATGTCATCAGACTATTACCACCAACCATGGTCCATAGCATCAATTTGGCACACTTTTTCATACCACCACCATTATCAACACAGTACATTTTTAGCATTGATGTAAGACTATTGCGGTATTGCTGCTAACAACAGTCCATGTGGTGTGTTGGTGAAGAAGTGTTGTATGGGAATTCCACATGTAGCATGATTGTTTTCTAAGTTCACAACCTCTATAATAAAAATATATTTTTTAAAAATAAGGTTGGTTGGGGAAAAATACACCAAATGTAAGATTTGGACTATCGTTAATAGTAATATTTTGATGATGATCTTGCATAGTTTGTAAGAAATGTTTCACAACAATGTAAGGTGTTGGTGGAGGGGTGAGGTATGGGATCCCTGTATGAAGTTATGCATGTTTATTTTGTAAGTTCACAACTTTTACTATACACTTATTGTTTATGTATGTTCACTTGTGAATGATATACTTCAATAACAAATATATTAAAAATTTTTAAACGTCACATGCACAATAAGTGTAATTCCCCATATAAAGAAACAAAAAAGAAAGCTCATGTGCTCATCTCAGCAATTCAGAAAAGTCATTTGAAAAAATTGCATATCTATTCTTAATAAAATGCTTCTGTAAACTGGGAAGAGAAGAGATCTTCCTCAATCTGATAAAAGACATATATATATATTACCTATAGCCAACATCATGTTTGGTATTGAATGCTTTAGACCCAAAGAAAAAGAACAATCAAAGATTTCTACTGTTGTAGCTTCTATTCAAAATTTTGCTGGAAGTTCCAGCCAGTGAAAAATGTCATGAAATATTGTCTGAAAAAGAATCTTTAAAAAGGAAATAATTCTTCAGATTGAAAAAGAGGGAATAATACTGTATTTGTAGGTTATATATTTTATATTTATTTTATCCCATTCTTCTTCCAATTTTATGCCCTTGTCTAAGAATGTGATTCAATGCACACATTTCCATTATTCTTGTGAACAAGTATTCAGAGAGGAGGAGCATGGTAGATGCCAACAGATCACAACCAATAGGGTATGCATTCATATTTTTGAATTTTAGTTAGGAGATATCTAATGACTAATTCCATGCATTGTAGCATGTAAAATAGTTTTTATAACAATCTATCAACACAAAGCAAAAAGTAAACTTTAATTCATGAAACTTTCAGATGACAAGATGTTATGTAGGGGAAGACAGCATTTAATATTAATAAATAAAATTTAAGTGACATAAATCAGAAATAATAAAATTTCAGGAAAATAATAAAAATCAGAGAATTTGATTACTAGTGTAAATGACAGATTAATGATTATGTTTTCTGATGACAAATACAGAAGGAAAAATCAACATGATGGAAAAACCATAAAATTGTATTGATTGTCTCACAAACCTTTTCTTTAGATATTTTGATTGAGAATCCAGTAAGAAGTTGGAGTGCAGAAAAATATTAAATGAAGAATTTGAAGGGTGTAGATGGATACTTATTTCTTCTTCACAAAAGAAATGCATATGAGCTGCTATGGTGAAGGTACTTGAAAATCCAATCCACAATATCTGGGCTCCAGTTGACTTAACACACCAGCCTGAGCCTTTAATCAAGTGATCAGAGAAGACCATAGAAGTGATATTCAACAGAATAAAAAAGGCAGGCTTGTGGTTTTAGAGACTAAAATTTATTCTACCATGGGGAAAGAAAGTGGAATTAAGGAAATCTGACAATAGGTATATAAATTTCAGATTGAAGGGATAATTACTCATAAAGTGCAAATGTTTCTATTAGGTCAGATTAAAAAACATGGCTGTGAAAATAATTTAATTAATTAAAATTAAAAGATATTAACATTTCATATGTTAATACAAAATGTATTATTCTGTGTCTGGTCTACTTCACTTAGTATAAAATTTTTTAGTGTGATATTATGATTTTGTAGTATTAAGTTATATTTGGTCAGCTACAAATAAAAATGGTCTTATATATGCAACTCTACCCATATTCATATTTCAAAATATATTTATACTTACATAATAAATTTAGTTCATAATAGGGCAATCATAAAGTATTTGCCCTTTTTTGTCAGGCTTGCTTCACTCAATGTCCCCCAGGTTCAATTTATCCATTTATAAAGATGAAATGAGATTAGTGATTATTAGATCTGAGGAAGGAATGCTAAGGGGTGTGGAGTCTTTCTTTTGGAGTAATGAAATTGTTCTAAAATTTTTAGATGATGAATGTACAGCATTGTTATTATACTGGAAGCCATTGATTATACACTTTGGATCAAATAGCCAGAAACACCAGCTAAGTACAGTGGGAGAAGCATAAATAGTTTGAGAGGTAAGGAATTTTCTTGTTTTTTTTTGTTTGTCTGTTTTTTTTGTTTATTATTACTATTGAAAATAATGAAAATGCTCCAATAATGATTGAAGTGATGAATGTACAACTATGAGATTATAACAAATACCATTGATTGTACACTTTGGATGAATTGTATGCTTTATTAATATGTATAAATAAAATGGGTTTGTGTAAAAAAAACCCACACAGGGAATAAACAGAAGCCCAAAGAAAACGGGTGAAAATAATAACTGGTGTTGTCAATGCCTGGTGACACCAATTAGGCATATATTGTTTCTAACGATTTATTTTAATTTAGTGAAACAAAGGAGTTCCAAGAAAATTACTTTAATATGAAAATATGAATTACTTTATTTTGACTTATCTTGTTGAAATTGACTCTGAGAAATATATTGCTATTTGAGCCTATTATGCCTCTGCTTCAAGGGAATTAACCATTGTTTTGGTTTCAGGGAAAGGCCATATTGATTATATGAAAGTTATCAAAATATCACAAAAGCAGAATTATCACACATATGGACAATGAGTTATCATTAAAATTAAATAACTACTCTCTGCTTCAGAACAAGGCTTTCTTTCCCTTTCTCCAATCACTCAGATACCCTCCAGAACCGCTCCCGGGCTGTTTCTCTAGACGGCGCTGGAGGACTCTGGTGTCCCGGAGCACCGGGCTGTTTCCCTAGGTAGGATGCTCAGTCTTGGCTTAGTACCAGAAGGCCTGCCTCGGCGTTGCATGCTCTTCCTCCTCTGCCTACACTCACACATGTCTTAAGAGAAACTCACGCACATGTTAAATTAATAGCATTAAGCCACATTGGACAAAACCCAAACAACTCTTGGGCCTGGGAGGGGTTAGCCACAAGTCTGAGTTGCGGCCATATATCCCACTCAGCTCCAACCTGTGGCCAACCATTGCTTAAGACTCGGTTTTCTTTTATGTCAAATAAGAGTATAATCTAGCTGATCGTAGTGTATTTCATACCAAACAAAATATGAGTTCCCAATGCTTAAAAAAGCTTGGAATAACTAATGAAAATGTATTTGAAATATATAAATGCAAAAATATTACCATCCAGTAAACCACTGAACAATCCCTGCCCTCTCTTCCTTTCCCTTTTAGCCCTCCTGAGCATAGAGTTCTTATTCCATGATTTAACACAAAAAAGTATCTCCAAAGTGACAATCAAGTTGTAGCCATCTAGACCACATAACATATGCTAAATATACTAATTGGATTTACAGAAGCCCACTCCATCTTGCATATTAGCATTTTTACAGCCTGGACCAAACATTAAAGTGTTTATTTCTCATACAATAAGCTCATCTTTATAATAATTATATGTTACACTGTAACAATTGCTACCAGGTATGTATTATCTTACTCTTGCTGAAGTACATAAATAAACAGATATGTAACTTGAAAGAAAAGTTAGATATTACTTGCATTAATACTGTGGGTACAGCCATCTACTTGACTCAATTTTAAGAACAAATGTTCATTTGTTAAAATTGTATTTTGATTTGGATGAAATATCATTCTTTCTTGAATGAAACTAAGTATTATATATTCAGGCACTGTAACACAAATATAATATCTAATTGGCAAACATGGTTCTGTATAACAGACACACAAGAATACACAAAACTTTGTGACCTTGTGAATAAGAGATTTAACATTGCTGGATTCCATAATAGAAATTTTTTTCACTCTAGAACTATTGGGAGGATGGAAAGGAGAAATCTAATGGACATCTGTGATTTGATCTTCTGGAATTTTCCAATTCAGAGCAGTAAAGATTCCTGTCTGGGATCTCCTTCCGTATGTACTTGGTCACCTTATCAGGGAAGATGCACAGCATCTTAGCCATCTTAGCCATTGACTCACCTCCATTAACATGTATTTCTTCCATAGAAACTTGGCTTTTGTGGACATCTGTTTTACTTCCTACACAGTCCCTCAAATAGTCATGAAGACCTTAACAGATACCAAGACCATTTCTTTTACAGGCTGCCTCACCCAGCCATTCTTCATCTCTTTTGTGAATTTGGGCAACCCTCTTCTCTTGAGTGATGGCCTAGAATAGGTATGTGATGATACACTACCCTTCACATTACACCTCCATAATGAATCCTCTCCACTGTTTCAAGCTGGTGGCTGGACTCTGGGTTGTGGCCTATCTCCATGCCCTCCTACACACTGTTCTAATGCCACATCTCTCCTTCTGTGTTTCCAATATAGTCCATCATTTCTTCTGTGATCTCAACCCACAGCTGCAGCTCTCCTACTGCTTCAATGTGATGACCAACAATCCTGTAGGAGCTCTCTTGGCTCTTACAACTTATATCTTCATCCTCCTATCTTATGTGCATTTCTTCTCCACCATTCTCAAGGTCACTTCTACTTGGGGTAAACAGAGCCTTTTCCACATGTAGCAGCTGCCTTTCAGTGATGGTATTGTGCTATGACACAGACATTGCTGTCAACTTTAGCCCTTCCTCTGCACACCTCTGAGAACAATGTCTTTTGAAAATTAATGTATAATGTGGTTATTCATATGTTGAATCCTTTCCTCTACAGACTACATATAAGGATATAAACAGAAGACTCAAAAGAATGCTTTATAAATGCACAGTCTTTATGTCCAGCTTGGACTACCATGACTGAATTTAACAATAGTAGTCTGGTGATAGAGAATATTTCTATGGGGTAATACTAACAGAGACAAATGATTTATTAAAGTTCCTTTTTGCTCGAAAGTGTGTTATACATTTTGTTTGATAACATTTAATCCTTTGACTACATTGATGAGCTAAAATTCTCAGATACATTTTTCACATATGAAAATGAATTTCAAGTAAGTTGCATAGCATGACTAGGGCCTACAGCTTTTTAAAATATGCTAAAGTTTATTTTTAATGAGGTTTTAGATTTCAGAATAGATACATCAATAATATAAGGGATTACCGTATAAGTTCACCTATTCCTTCCTCCAGACTTCCCCTAATTTCCGTGGATAGTCCATTCCACCCCTTGAACCCTGCTCACCCTCACACTTAAGCACCATTAAACCCACTCATATCCATGTACCACCATCCCTCCATCCACTGCTAAACCATGCCCTTCTAATTATGATAGGTTCTGTACAGATTGAGCATCAACTCACCACTCTCTACTTCCTTTCTGTCACCTGGTAAACTATCTTCCAGACTCTATCTCTGTGAGTCTGCTCAAGATGCTTAGGTCATGTCCGTGGGGTCATGTAATATTTTTCCTTTAGTGACTGGCTTAATTTACTCAACATAGTCTTCAAAGATTCATCCAAGTTGTCATGAGTGTCCAAACTTCATTCTTTCTTACAGCTGAGTAATATTCCATTTTATACATATACCACATTTTGCTTATCCATTCATCTTTTGACGGACACGGGTTATTTCCAACTTTTTTGGCAATAGTGAAATAATGCTGCTATGAACTTTGGGGTGCAAATATCTGTTTGTGTCCTTGCTTTAAATTCTTCTGGGTATATATCCAGCAGTGGTATTGCTGGATCATATGGCAATTCTATAGCTTCCAGAGGAACTGCCAAATCATCTTCTATAATGACTACACCATTTGACATTCCCAACATCAGTTGATGAGTGTTGCCATTCCTTTACATTCTGTCCAACACTTGTAGTTTTCTATGTTTCTTTTTTTCTAAATTAGCAGTCATTCCTAGAGGGATAAGATGATATCTCATTACAGTTTTGAATTGTATTTCCCTCATAGCTATTGATGAT
This sequence comes from Tolypeutes matacus, assembly GCA_026826555.1. Classification (NCBI taxonomy): domain Eukaryota; kingdom Metazoa; phylum Chordata; class Mammalia; order Cingulata; family Chlamyphoridae; genus Tolypeutes; species Tolypeutes matacus. The sequence continues at coordinate 624,020 of JAKSZT010013347.1, read as the reverse complement.
GAACATCTTTTCATGTCCTTTTTATTTTTTCTTTGGAGGAGTGTCTATAAAAGTCTTTTGCCAATTTGTAAATGGGTTGTTTGTATTTTTATTTTTGAGATGTAAGATTTCTTAATATATGCTGAATATTAGGGCCTTATCAGATAGATTGTTGCCAAATATTTTCGCTCATTGAGTAGACTGCCTTTTCACTTGCTTGAGAAACTCCTTTGAAGCTCAAAATATATTTAATTTTGTAAAGGTATCATTTGTCTATTTTTTCTTTCATTGCATATGCTTTGGGTGCATAGTTTATAAAACCATTTCTTACTACAAGATCTCATAGATGCTTCCCTACATTACTTTTTAGCTTTATGGTCTTGGCTCTTCTATTTAGATCTTTGATCCATTTGAGTTAAATTTTTTGTAATGTGTAAGATGGTGATCCTCTCTCATTTTTTTGGATATGAATATCCAGTTTTCCCTGCACCATTTCTTGAAGAGACCATTCTGTTCCAGTTGAGTAGGCTTGATGGGCCTTGATGAATATCAGCTTGCCAGATATGTGTGGGTTTAATTCAAAACTCTCAATTTGGTTTCATCAACCAGTATGTCTATCCTTATTCCAAAACAGTACATTTTTGACCATTGTAGAACTGTAGTATCCGTTAAAGTCAATAAGTTTGATTTCTGCAATTTCCTTTTTCTTTTTCAATATATTTTGGCTATTTGGGGCCCCTTGTACTTCCAAATGAATTTCAGATTAACTTTTCCCATTCAGTAAAAAATGTTGTTTTAATATTTATAGGGATTGTGTTAAATATGTAAACAGTTTGAGTTGGTTAGATATCTTAAAGATATTTAGTCTTCTGATCCATGAACAGGGGTCATTCTTCTATTTATATAGGTATTCTTATATTTCCTTTATGATGTTGTATAGTTTTCTGTGTACATGCCCTTTACATCCTTAGTTAATTTATTCCGAGATATTTGATTCTTTTAGTTGCTATTGTAAATGGAATGTCTTTCTTGATTTCCTCCTCATATTACTCATTATTAGTGACATAAATGCTTCTGATTTTTGCATGTTGTTCTTACATCATACCATTTTACTGAACACATTTATCAGCTCTAGAAACTTTGTTGCAGGTTTTTCAATGCTTTCCACATACAGGATCATGTCATCTGCAAATAGTGAAATGTTTACTTCTTCCTTTCCAATTTGGATGTCCTTTATTTCTTTTTCTTGCCTAAGTGCTCAAGTGAGTAGTTCCAAACAATGTTAAATAAGTGCAGTGACAGTGGGCTATCTTGTCTTGTGCCAGACCTTAGAGGGAAAGCCTTTAGTATTTTTCCATTGAGTATGATGTTAAATGTGGGCTTTTAATATATACCCTTTACCATGTTTAGGAAGTTTCCTTCTATTCCTATCTTTTGAAGTGTTTTTATCAGGAAAACATGCTATATCTTGTAAAATGCTTTTTCTCCATGAATAGAGATGATCATGTGATTTTTTTTTCTTTTTCTCTGTTAATGTGGTATTTTACATTGTTTGATTTTCTTATATTGGATCATCCTTGCATACCTGGAATAAAACACAATTGATCATGCTGTATAATTTGTTTGATGTGTTGTTGAATATAATTAGCAAGTAACTTGTTGAACATTTTAGCATCTAAGTTCATTAGAGTGAGTGGTCTGTAGTTTTCTGTTCTTCTGGTATCTGTATGTGGCTTTGGTATTAAGGTAATGTTCATGTCATAGAATGAGTTAGATAATGTTCCCTCCACTTCTGTTTCATGGAAGAATTGATGCAGTATTGGTGTTAGTCTTTCCAAAACGATTGGTAGAACTCACCCATGAAGCCATCTGGTCCTGGGCTTTTCCTGGTTTGGAGGTTTTTGATGAATAATTCAATCTTGCTACTTGTGATTGTTCTATTGTGATCTTGTATTTCTTCTTTCTTCAACATAGTTTGCTAGTTTGCTTGTGTGTTTGTAGAAATTTGTCCATTTCCTCTAAGTTATCCATCTTGTTGGCATGTAATTTCTCAAGGTATCCTTTTATGATACTCATTATTTCTGTGGGATCAGTGGTGATAACACCTCTATCATTTATATTATTTTATTTTATTTATTTTCATCTTCTTTCTTTTTTTCTTTTTTAGTCCAGCTAATGTTTTGTCAATTTTAATAATCTTCTCAAAGAACCAGCTTTTGGTTTTGTTAATTTTTTCTAGTGATTTTTTCAGACTAAATTTCATTTATTTCTGCTCTAATCTTATTTCCTTCTTTCTCCTTGTTTTTGATTAGTTTAGTTTTCTTACTCTAGTTCCTAGATGTGTGTAACTAGGTTTTGGCATTGATTTCTTTCTTGATTTTTAAAATATAAGCAGTTTAAGGCTATACATTTCCCTCGCCACTGATTTAGATGCAACCCATACATTTTGATAAGTTGTATTCTCATTTCATTTCTTTCAAAATAGTTACTTATTTGTTTTGCAGTTTCCTCCTTGACACACTGATTGATTAAAAGTATGTTGTTTATCTTCCATATATTGTGTTATTCTGGTTCTCTGCTGCTTATTAATTTCCAGCTTCATTCCATTCTGGCTAGAGAAATTTCATTGTATAATTTAGATATTTCTATATTCATTAAGACTTGTTTTGTTTTCTAGCATGTGGTCTATTCTAGAGAATGATCCATGAGCATGTGAGAAGAATGTATATCCTGCTGTATTTGGGTTTAATGATATGTATATTTCTATTAGGTCTAGTTCCTCCAATGTATTATTCAAGGTCTCTGTTTCTTTATTAACCCTTTGTTGAGATGTTCTAATTGTGATAATGGTTCATTAAAGCTCCCCACTATGATTGTAGAGGCATCTATTTCTCCTCTTAGTTTTTTCCATTGTTTATTTCACGTATTTTGGGGACATTTTGGTTAGGTGCATAAATAGTTATGATTGTTCTTTCTTTTTGATAGATTACCCCTTTTATTAATATATAGTATGCTTCTTAGTTCTGCACTTAATGTCTTTTGTGCCCAGTATTAAGTTTAGTTACTCCCGTCCTCTTTTGGTTGTTGTTTGCATGTGAAATCATTTTCCAACCTTTCACTTCCAACCTCCTTGTGTCACTGGATCTAAGGTTAGCTTCTTGTAAGCAGCTTAGAGATGTGTCATATTTCCTTATGCATTCTGCTAATCTGGGCCTTCTGTTTGGAGAGTTTAATCCACTAACATTCAATGTTCTTCCTGTCAAGTCAGTACTTACAGTAGGCATTTTTTCTTTAGGTTGATAGCTGGTCATATTTTGTTTTTATTTCTCTCTTTATCTTTTTAGTTACTCTTACTAATAATCTTCTTTTCTACACTCTCCTCCAAACTTTTCTCTCTTTTTTTCTTTCAACCTTGAGTACTCCTTTTTTCATTTCTTGAAGCTCGGGACTCTTATTGAAAGACTCTCAATTTATGTTTATTTGTGAATATTTTGAACTCTCCTTCATAAGAAGAAAAGGATGAAAAAGGAACCATTTGAGAGCCAGTGAAAAATTAAATAACAGTGGAAAACCTGGGAAGCAGATGTGGCTCAAGCGATTAGACTCCTGTCTACCATATGGGGGGAGGGGGGCAGGTTCGATTCCTGGGGTCTCCTGGTGAAGGTAAGCTGGCCCGTGTCCATAGAGAGCTGATGAGCCATGCCCACAGAAAGCTGATGGCCCGTGACCACAGATGATGCAACAAAGGGAGACAAGCAGACACAGAAAAATGCACAGTGAATGGATATCGAGAGCAGACAGCAAGACAAACAAGAGAAGGTGGAACAAAAAAAAAAAAAGGAAATGAAAAGGAAGAGAGGAAGAGAGGAAAATGAAAGAAAGAAAAGAAATAAAGAAAAGAGAAATAAAAAGAGAAACAAAGAAAAGAGACAGAAAAATGGGTTTTCCTCTCAGGACACTAGCAACTTTCTCAGGTTGCTGGTACTCACCAATTAATAACACTGTGGCCTCCCCTTTTCAGGTTAAGCACCAATATCATAAATAATATTAATAATATAAAGTGAAAACAATCTCAGTCTAAGTTCCCTGTCAAGAGGCTGCTTGTCCTGCAGCTCCTTCCTCCCCCCACAGTTTGGCTCCCTTCTCTTCTAGGTTGGTAGGGCACTTGACAGCAAACTGGCTGTCCCCTCCTTTCCCTTTTTTCCCACATATCAGTTGTGTGTCAGATGGCTCACCAGATGCTTCTCTCTGCCTCCATCCTTCATGCTGGTTGGACATCTGACAGCTCATGGGCTGCCTCTCCCAGCTCCAATCTAGCCTGGACTGTTGGGTACTTGTAAGCTTAACCTCTCACTGACCTAGTTCATCTCTCTTCCAGGGTAGGTGGATGTGTCAGCCTGCCTGATAAGTTCCACCATTCCTCTTTTGCTAGAACTGCTTCAGTGACTTCTGGTGCTTCTCCTTTTCCCAGAACTGGCTGAGATGCAGTCTGCCTGCCCAATCTCCCCTCCCCACTACTCCTCTCTCCCTCTGAGCCAGCTGGTTATTGGTCACCATGCCTGCTTTCCCTGCAGCTCCCCACCAAGAGAGTCTGTGGGCACTGGGATGCACACCTGGTTGCCTGATGGCTTTGCTCATTCTTGGAGCTGGCTGAGCTGTGAATTGCATGCCCTATTTCCCTTGACTTCCATCTCTCCTGGCCAACTGGGTTTGCCCTCTCTAACTGTCCTCCCCAATTGCCCCTGTGGTCCCACAGCTTCCCTTCTGTCAGGTAAACCTATCTACCTTACCACAGTTTCTGTAAGAGTGCAGCCTGACATTTTGTACTCTGCCATCTTAGATCTCTCAGGCCTATAACTTTTAAATGAAGAAATTGTTCCAACTTCAATACAAATGCACCCAAGTTATGAAAAGAAATTTTTCCCATAAATTTCTCAAATGTTATAAATTAAGATAAATATCCTTAATATTTAGACTTATGAATTCAGATCTTGAATTAAAGAGACATTTTTTCCATGTTAATTCCAAAGTTTGGTGGAACAGTAAATTTTTCTAATTTTAATATTTCATTTTCCTAAACATATTCCAAAAACTTATTCAAAGTTTAAGGAATGTTTGCATTCTTCCAATTCCTTTACACTTTAAACAAACCCAGTTAATTTAATTTTCTTGTATCATGAACATATCATGCTTCATCCTTATTGTCTGTAAAATAGTGTAACCTATCTCCCTCATGATCTTTCTCCTAAACCTCTTCACAGTGCCAAGTCTTACCTATCTCCCACTATAGAGATGATCTGATATATACCATATTTGATTAAGAGATTACATTCTTAGTATATTTTTAAGATACAGGAAGATTTTTCTAATTTTTTTTAAATAAATGATTTCTATCCAAAGAAAACATTAAAGCCTTCACAAAATCCATGAGATTTGCTTTAACTGGTTGATCTGACAGAATATCAATAAATTACATTACAAAATGTTTTTATTAGAGGTTATTCAATCTCATAAATTTCAGTAGGACACTGACTGCCCAGTCCAACATGGCCTTTTATACATCCATTTAATTTTCTTTCTATAATATCAACATGAGAATCAGTGAAGGTCCTTTTTTATTTTATTTCCACTCTTAAAATACCATCCTTGAGACATTGTAAATAATTGCTTTAATGAACACATGTCCTCATACACAGTCAAACACAAAAACACATATACAGAGATACACATACCTTCAACAACAGCAAACATGTACATGCATTGTGAGATACACATCCACTTAGGAAAAAATGGTTCTTCCAATAGTACAAAATAGTTAGCAAATATATTTTACCTATTGTGATATCTTCACCTAATTTAAATGTTAAATAATAAAACAGATTCCCTGTGTTTAAAAAAAATCAATAATAGATGCCCTTTGGAAAGATATTGTTACTTGAGCTTTACCCAAAAAAAATTGAATATTTTATTTCATGTTTGTATTTTAAAGGTCATTTGTCAAAAGTTTAATTCATTAAATCAATCCCTCAACACAGATTTGAGTTCAAAAATGTTTTAGGGTTAATGGTTTAGTGGTAGGAAACTACTCCAGGTTTAGCAATGACTGTATTAAGCTCTCAGATAGTATACCCATCAGTCTTGGATCATACAGTCTATTATTCTGTGTCATCAAACATTGTGATCACTCTTGTATCAAGGAAAGGATATTAATTTCCTCTCAATTCTTACTGTAATTGGTTCCTTTACTGAATTATTCTTAATGATCTATATTTATTTTTATTGCCTCATCTAGAGTTTTAAATCCTTCAATTAATTGAATATATTATTAGTTAATCTCAAATAATAGCTTCCAAGAACTAAAATAAAGATGTAACATAATAATTATACTCCCGTGTTCAATAAGTAGCTCTCTGGAATGATGCAACTATATCTTTATCATCCCATCACAAAAGTTTCACAAATGTTCACTGCTTTCATGATATACTTCAGGAAAAATGAAGCAATGAATCAAATGAAAGTCTATAATATCTCAGATTCAATAACAAATTAAACTAATTTCTTTTTAACATATTACAACCTCAGTATTACACACAGATTTTTGATTTGTGTAAGAAAAATAGATGAGCAGTAATTAAGGAGGGAACAATTCTATTTGTAAGGGATGAAGGTGTAGAAATCTCTGCCACACACCTTTGTGTTCTGTCATAGACTGATTCAGATACGGGAGAGGTGAATTGAAACTAAAGTTTCACTTGGGGTAACAAGTGAAAATCATTCAGTGTGCTCAAATTTGCCACAGAATTCAGACATTAAGTTTGCTACTAAGAAAACAAATTAAACTCACCAGACTCAGAGAATGTTTGCCCATGTCAAATTTTACTACAAGTTAAAAGGATACAGGCTGTTATGACTCACAGGCAGAACCTGAAATTGGTGACCACCAGTGCAGATACCTAGGTCATCCTTACCATATAAATCTGTACCGTAGGCCAGAATAAACAAATGAGGTCTCCAATCATATGTTTAGAGTTAATTGGGGGCAGGAACATCTCCATTTTACTACAGTTATTATATACCTGGGATTTACGTGTATCAGCAGGTCATACATATGTATCAACTAATTTCAAAATATTTCCCATAAGCCACATAAAGAAACTAGGTATAATCTAACCACATTCCATAAATGAGAATTTCCGTTATCTTGAAACTAGAAATGACAATCAGGAGATCCCATTAGTAGAATTGCAATAAAGTTTAGACCTGTTTATTTTCCCTGTGTGTTGTAGCCTCCAGATTGGAATGATTATCCACAGGAATAGCTGATAAATATTTTCTTTCACAGCCACTCAAAGAAGTGTGCAAATGCAGATAGGCCAGGACTAAAGATTTTAGAGTATGGTAGGTATTATATTTCCTCTCAACTAAATAGATAAAAGTTGAGGCAAGGGCATTGCACATATTAGAAAAACACTTCAGGTGTTAGAAAGTTGATAAAGATGTTTGTGTGTCAAGGACACCAAACTAAATACTCATTGGGTGAAATACACTATCTTAATACTGTCTCTCCAATTCTTAGAAGGAAAATAAGTTGTGGTGGTTTGAACCTATATGTACTCTACAAAAACATGCTATTAAATCTAATCCATTCCTGTGGCTGTGAACCCATTGTAAGTAGGACATTTTCATGATGCTACTTCACTTAAGTTTTCTTTGGACCAGCCCAATCAGGATAGGTATTAAACTTATTCTGGGGTCCTTTATAAGCAGAATGATTTCAGACATGAGAGAGAGAGAGCCACTAGCATCAAGAAGTTGGTCCCAGAAAAGAACGGAGAGATGAGAAGAGGCCAACATGTGCCCTGTCATTCTATGTGTATAACTGCATTAGTGTGGTATTAATCAAATTGTATCCATGTAAGTGTATGTGGTTTGGGTATTATTTTAGAGTTCCAACATGCAAGGGATATTATAGTATTCTGTTGTTGTTGTTGTTGTTCTATATCAAGCCAATGTGATTCTGAATACTACAAGTTTATGTCAGCATAGTAAAAATCAATTTGCCATTATAATTGTGTCTCCACCTTCTAACTTAGTGAAAAACTCTCTCTGAATACAACTAAAGATTTTTGTCAGAAAATGTTTTTTCTATCATATGTATTATTACTTCTGGATCCCTAATCAATGAGATAATTGCCAAGGCTAGAAGGGTTTCCTATATGCTCCAACATATGAAAAAACTCTTTCCCTCATTTCAGATTGCTCTAATGATTAGGCTGCTCTCATTTATCATTGCAGAACAACAGTTCTCATCCCTTCCTTGCTGCTTGATGAATTTGTTTGCTTTGATTAAAACATTGATGTAGAACTTCCAGGAAGTTGGAGGATTAGAGAGTTACAGAACTTACTTCTTTCCCAGGAAATAAGTTAGAAGACAGGCAGAATCTTCTGGAATAAGTATTCTACAGCTCAAGACACTAGGGGAGGCCTTGGTAGTATCCAGAATAGAGAGAGACAAAGAGAAGAAAGCTCTGTGGTGAGGATCTGTAAGAATTAGGACAGCTGCTGCTGGCAAAGAAACATCACCTTTAGAGTAGAGAGCTTTGGTTCCTCTGTTCCAGGCAGGTGCCTACACACCGAGAGGGCTTCAGGGATCCACTTCCCCAGGAAAGTGAAGAAGGAAGGACATAGCCAATGCTGATCCCACTTTTGGCTGGCAAATTTGGCCTGCTGGATTCCATGGTTTCCACACTTCCAGGCCTGGGGTATCCACATCATTGTCTTCTCCCAGGAGCCTACAGAGTGTTAAGGATGGCCTGCTTTCTCAAAGACCCTCCTTATTCCAAGAGTGGTTGCTATCAACTAAGAGGGAGCAGAAATCTTTCTTCCTTGAGAAACAGAGGTTGTGCCAAAAGATGAGAGTGTCTTTGGATGAGCAAGTTTGAACTGTAAGGCTTAGATCTGAACAGCCCAATAGAAGCAGCATCTTTCCAGGTATACTTTCAACCCTGCCCACCTGAGTGTGGTTCCAGGTAACATAGATCCCCTTGGAGATTGAGCAGGGATTATTTCTGAAAACCACTATCTGCTGGAAGGACAAGCAAGTGCACCTCAGGGAATATAAATATTTACTTGGTGACTTTACTGTCACCAAGGCCCTTGGAAACTGGTCTGCACCAAATTAATAGTTCCCTGGCCCTTTTTGATCAGTTAAAAAGGGCCAATTTTAAAACCGTAGAATAAGTTGAACCAAGAATCAAAGGAGAGTTGTAACACAAAACAATAAAACACTAAATCTCTAGGCAAGAGAAAGAAACTGCTTATCAAAATAACCTCACCATCACAATCAGATGCCTAGACATCAGCAAAAATTACAAGCCATACCATGAAACAGGAAGATGTAGCCCAGTCAAAGGGACAAATCAAAATGCCAGATAAAACACAGGTTTGAAACAACTAATCAGTTATGTTCAAAAAAACCCTCTTAAATCAAATCAAAGAATTTAAGGAAATATAAAGAAATAAAGAACATTAAGAAAACACTGGGTTTTTCAAATAATAATTTGAAAGCTTGAATAGAAAATACCAGAGCATATGGCAATGAAAGACATAATGGATGAGATGAGAAATATAGTAGAGGCATACAATAACAGATTTGAAATGGCAGAAGATAGAAAGAGTGAACTGAAAGAGCAGCTGAAATTGAAAAGACAGATGATCAAAGAGAAGAAACAGTTAAGCACAGTAACATGTACATGATAGGAGTTCCAGCAGGAAAAGGGGGAAAGAGGCAGAAAGAATATTCTAGGAAATACTGGCTGAAAATTTCCCAAATCTTAAGAAGACATTAATTATAAGAAGAGCAACATAATGCAAACAGAAGAAATCCAGATAGATGTATTCTGAGGCACATAAGATTCAGAATGTCAAATGCCTAAGATAAAGAGGGAATACTGAAAGCAGCAAGTGAAACACTGGAAAAAGATATTCCACACAAACAGTAACCTAAAAAGAGCAGGAGTAGCTACACTAATATTGGACAAAACAGACTTTAAGTGCAAAACTGTTATGAGAGATAAAGAATGTAATTTATATTCATAAAAATAACAATCATAATTATTTATTCACTAACCAGGGTACTCCAAAATACATGAGGCAAACACCAGCAAAATTCAAGGGAGAAATATACATCTCTAAAACAATTGTTGGAGATTTCAAAATACCAGTCTTATCAATAGATAGAACATCTAGACAAGAAGATCAATAAGGAGATAGAGAAGTTGAGTAATATGATTAACTAGATCTAACAAATATAATCAGAACATTGTACCCCAAAGCATCAGGATATACATTCTTCTCAGGTGTTCATGGGTCTTTCTCCAGGAGAGACCATATGATGGCTCACAAAAAAGTTCACAATAGATTTAAAAAGAATATTGAAATAATACATAGCACTTTCTCTGATCATAATGGAATTAAGTTATAAATCAATAATGGACAGAGAATGGGAAAATTCACAAATGTAAGTAGGTTAAATAACATACATTTAAATAATCTGTGGATCAAAGAAGAAATTGTAGCATAAATCATTAAATACCTTGAGACAAATGAAAATGAGAATATAATAAGTTAAAACTTATGAGACACAGCGAAGCTAGTGCTGAGAGAGAAATTTACCAGATCTAGCAGAAGGAAAGAAATGGCAAAGATTAAAGCAGAAATAAATGAAATTGAGAACAAAAAACAATAAAATCAACACAACAAAAGCTTCTTCTTTAGGAAGATCAATAAAATCCGCAAACCCTTAGCCAGACTATCAAAGGAAAAAAAAAAAAGAAGATGCAAATAAAATAAAAAATGAGGTGTCATTTCTATGGACCCCACAGAAAAAAAGATCATAAGAAAATATTTCCTGTTGTGTTAGTGTAGGTTGGTTATGAGTTTCTAGAAATTTGTCCATTTCATCCAGGTTGTCTAGTTTGTTGGCATATAGTTTCTCATATTATCCTCTTATGATTCTTTTTATTTCTGTGAGGTCATTTGTAATATCCCCCCTTTCATTTCTGATTGTATTTATTTGCATCTTCTTTCTTTTTTTCTTTGTTAGTCTAGTGAGGGGTTTGTCAATTTTATTGATCTTCTCAAAGAACCAGCTTTTGGTTTTGTTGATTTTCTCTATTGTTTTTCTGTTTTCATTTTCATTTATTTCTGCTCTAATCTTTATTATTTCTTTCCTTCTGCTTGCTTTGGGATTGTTTGGCTGTTCTTTTTCTAGTTTCTCTGGTTGTTCAGTTAAATCTTTGAGTTTAGCTCTTTCTTGTTTTTTAATATAGGCATTTAGGGCTATAAATTTCCCTCTCAAGACTGCCTTCACTGTATCCCATAAGTTTTGATACGTTGTGTTCTCATTTTCATTTGTCTCAATATATTTACTGATTTACTTGCAATTTCTTCTTTGACCCACTGAATATTTAGGAGTGTGTTGTTCAGTCTCCACATATTTGCAAATTTACTTTTTTCTGGCCTGTTATTGATTTCTAGTTTCATTCCACTATGATTTGAGAAGGTGCTTTGTATAATTTCAATCTTTTTATATTTATTGAGAGCTGTATTGTGAGCTAACATGTGGTCTATCCTGGAGAAAGATCCATGGGGACTTGAGAAGAATGTATAACCAGCTGAGTTTGGATGCAGTGTTCTGTATATGTTTGTTAGGTCTAACTTGTTTATCATATTGTTCAAGTTCTCCGTTTCCTTGTTGATCTTCTGTCTAGTTGTTCAATCTAATGATGTGAGAGGGGTGTTGAAGTCTCCAACGATTATTGTAGAAATGTCTATTTCTCCCTTCAGTTTTGCCAGAGTTTGTCTCATATATTTTGGGGTACCCTGGTTAGGTGCGTAGATATTTATGACTGTTTTATCTTCCTGGAGGATCGTCCCTTTTATTAATATATAATGGCCTTCCACATCTCATCAATTTTTTGCATTTAAAATCTCTTTTGTCTGATATTAGTATAGCTACCCCTGCTCTTTTCTGTTTACTATTCACGTGGACTATCTTTTTCCAACCTTTTACTTTCACCTGGTTTGTATCTTTGGGTCTGAGGTGAGTTTCTTGTAAGCAGCATATGGATGGCTCATGTTTTTTTATTCATTCTGTCAGCCTGTATCTTTTGATTGGGGAATTTAATCCATTCACATGCAAGGATATTACTGAAAATACACTATTTATTTCCTCCATTGTATTCTTTGGTTTTCATATGTCATCTTATTTTTGTCTCTCTTTTTACTCTTTTGGTTATCCTTTCTGCTTTTCTTTCTTCTATGCTCTCCTCCAAGCCCCTCTCTCCTGTCTTTTTCTTTCAGGTTCTAAAGCTTCCTTTAATATTTTCTACAAAGGTTGATTCTTTTTTGCAAACACTCTTAGTTTCTGTTTGTTTGTGAATACTTTATATTCACCTTCATATTTGAAGGAAAGTTTTGCTAGATAAAGAATTCTCAGCTGGCAGTTTTTCTCTTTCAGTTTCCTAATTGTATCATACCACTGAGGTGGTGGTTTCTTGGACCTTACACCCAAAGCACGTGCAACAAAAGAAAAAGTAGATAAATGGGACCTCCTCAAAATTAAACACTTTTGCACCTCACAGGACTTTGTCAGAAGGATGAAAAGGCAGCCAACTCAATGGGAAAAAGTATTTGGAAATCACATATCTGATAAGGGTTTTATATCCACGATATATAAAGATATGTTACAACTCATCAAGAAAAAGACAAATGACCCAATTAAAAAATGGGCCAAATACTTGAATAGACATTTCTCCGAAGAAGAAATACAAATGGCAAAAAAACACATTAAGAAATGATCAATATCACTCATGATTAGGGAAATGCAAATCAAAACTACAATGAGATCTCATTTCACACTTATCAGAATGGCCACTATTAAAAAGACAGAGAACTACAAGTGTTGGAGAGGATGTGGAGAGATAGGAACACTTCTTCATTGTTGGTGGAAATGCAGGATAGTCCAACCACTATGGAGGACTGTTTGGAAGTTCCTAAAGAAGTTGAATATAGACTTGCCATGTGACCCTGCAATACCACTACTGGGTATATACCCAGAAGAACTAAGAGCAGTGACACAAACAGACTTCTGCACACCGATGTTCAGAGCCACATTATTCACCATTTCCAAAAGTTGGAAACAACCCAGGTGTCCATCAACAGACAAATGGATAAACAAACTGTGGTCTATTCACATGATGGAATATTATGCAGGTGTAAGAAGAAATGAAGTCATAAAGCATATGGCAACATGGAAGAACCTGGAGGACATTATGTTGAGTGAAGCAAGCCAAACACAAAAGGACAAATACTGTATGAATTCATTACTATGAACCAAATATATTGTGTAATATATTGTTTGATTTAAAAAAATTTATATGTATCCATTAATTTAATTGAGAAATATATATATTTATTCATCTGTGTTTACTTTTTAGTTTTTAATTGTTTATATTTTCAATTATTAAATATACAAAATAAAGTTAAAAAAAGAAAAGAAAATATTATGAAAAATTATATGCTAACAAATTAGACAACTTAAATAAAATTCACAACTTCCCAGAAACACACAACAAACTGCCTACACTGACTCAAGAAGAAATAGAAGTCCTGGACTGACCAATTAAATGTTGAGATTACATCAGTCATCACAAACCTCCCAACAAATAAAAGCCCATGAAAACTAATCATTGGTAGAAGAATTAATACCTGTCCTGGGAAGCGGCTGTGGCTCAATCAGTAGGGCTCCCGTTTACCATATGGGAGGACCCGGGTTCAGTTCCCAGGGCCTCCTCGTGAAGGCAAGCTGACCCAGCGAGCACAAGCAGCCGGGGGGGGGGGGAATGAATAAATAAATAAAATCTTAAAAAAAAAAAAAAATACCTGTCCTGCTCAAACTCTTCCAGAACTTGGAGAAGAGGTAAAACTACATAACTCATTTTATGAAGCCAAAGACAGATAAAAATATTACAGTAAAAGGAATTACAGACCAATCTCTCTAAAAAATATGGATAAAAAAAATCTCATTAAAATAATTATTAATCAAATCCAACTGCATATTAAAAGAATTATACACCATGATTAAGTAGGTTTTATTCCTGGTATGCAAGGCTGGTTCAACACAAGAAATTGAATTACTATAATACATAACATTAAAAAGTCAAAGGGGAAAACACATGATTATTTCTATTGATGCAGAAAAGGCATTTGACAAAATCCAGCATTGTTTCTTGATAAATCTGAATGTATATCAGTATGTCATTGAACCTCAATAGACAATGGTGCTGTGATGTGTCTAATATACTGCTTATAATGTGAAAGTTGTTGCTGAATCATGTCAACTCATGTTTAGGTGTTTGATTCTTCCTCCAAGAGCAGACAGAGCATATTCCTCAGACATTGTCATGTGCGGAAGCTGAACAAGAAAAAGAGGCACAGAGAAAAGAAAATATTGATCTACCTTTTCCAACTTTGGCTCCATATTGAGGACCGTGTTAAAGACAATCTAGGCAGATTTGGCTCCAGTATGTTAGAAGGAAAGACTGCACAAGTAAAGAATTCAAACCAGGAGCATCTCTACATGAATAAGAAATGGTAGGGTCCCAGAGAAAGAATATAACAAAGACATTACCTTAGGTATGATTTCCAATTTTATCCTTACATTATGACTCTATGTATATCAGTTAGTAATGTGATCCTGTAAAACAGCATTCAAAAAATGAGGTTATTCATAGGAATATAAAAAGGTGGTATGTGAAATCATTTACTAGGATTTATACATAGAAAATAATTGGAAAATATTTTCTAATTTGTTTTCAATTCATTTAGAGAAATGTTTGCATGACACACATTTCCACTGCTATTATAATATGCTAACATTTGTTGAATCTTGACCAATCTGTTTTATCATGGGCAAGTTAGTCAATTTTCTTTTACTGCAATTCCTCTTATGAAAAATAGAGATATTACCTTCTAGGTTAATATCTATTTATTGACTGAAAAAGGATATGGATGAGAGGTGAATATTTTGAAAGATGGAAATAACTCTTTAACATTTAAATCCCATGGGAGAAATCTAAAAGCTAAGGAGTAAGAGAGAGAGTTAATGAGAGTGAAAGAGAGAGTGAGAAAATGAGAAGAAAATGAAAAAGGAGGAGGAGGAGAGGAAGAGGTGGAGAAGCAGGAGGAAAGGATAGGAGAGGAGGGGGAAGGGAAGGGAGGGGAGGGGAGGCAATAGCGTAAGAGAGCAGGGTGTGTAATATAATATATTCAGATATATTATGGAGAATATTTTCTCATCTTCATTCTTCTAAACAGATTTGAATTTTGTTCCTGTGTCAGGTGGCCACGTATGAGTAAATTTCAGTCCACCCCAAGCTAGAGATATGAATACGGATTAATCTAAACTAATTATGTGCATGTTATTTCCTTACACAGTGATTGATCTAGGGATAGGCAAGTGACAAAATTATAGCAATTACAAAAGAGAGAAAAATATGCTTCTTTATTTTTAAAAAGAGAGTCATGATGAAAACTTTTTTTCTTTTTTCAACAATGCCTTCTGCAAGGCATGTTGGAATTGTCATCAGCAGAGACCATTGAGCTTTTGGATGGGGAACTTTTGGACTGTCACAGCTAAAACAGTATGCAATATTTGAAAGGCCTTTCTAGCTTGTTATTGTATTTTATGTGAAACTGTTTTTATTAATGAAGGACATAATATTATTTTAAGAGCTGAAATATCCATATATCTGGATTATATCATAATCTTTCCAGCAGGTATAGAAATGAACAGTAGAATTCCCCTATTAAATATTATTAAACAGAAATGGTATATCAAGTACATTTAAGAGGGGGAACCCGTTGCATAGTACATTTGTGCCCTCTTTTAGATTCCCCTGAGGAGTTCTGTAACCCTTAGCAGAACAAGTACCTCCACATTGTTATTGGAATATACCTAACAAGCAGCATAGTTTACAGATGGTAGCTCAAGAGGACCAGTTCGGCACTCAATCTGGAAAGCAGAAGCAGAGAGATCAGTGATTTGAACAGGGAAAAGATAATTGATTCAATGGACAGAATTAAGAGCACGGTACCATGTGGTGTCACAGGAAATGGATGATTGTTAACAATATTGATATGGTGTAGATTCTACCCATATTTTAGTAGTAGCCAATAAGTTTTGGATAAAAGGTCTTTAGATGATGGAAAAATAAAAGGAATCCTGATTGAAAAATCCAGTGAAGGATCTGGGAAAATATACATTCATATAACAGGAAGGAGAAGTAACTATAATTGCTGATAAAAGAGGAAGACAATAAATGAATGATGGAATAGAAAAAGGTAATATTATATTGGTGTATCATAAGAGGGTATCGTGGACTGAAGTTCTGTGTACTCCAGAAAACATGTCCTTAAATTTAATCCATTGCTGCGGATGTGGACCCATTTTAAGTAGGACCTTTTGATGAGACTACTTCAGTTAAGGTGTGACCAAGATATTTCATGATGTCTTAATCTTCTGAAGTCATTTAGGAATGGAATGAATATAGGCAGAAAGAGAGAAAGCCACAGATGCAAGAACCTGAAATCAAGAAAACCTGGAAGAGAAGGAAGAGACCAGCAGATGCTGCTATGTGCCTTGCCATGTGGCAGAGAAGCTGAGGATTGACAGCAGCTGGTCTTCTAGATGAAAGTATAGCAATGATTATGCCTTGATTTGGATATTTTCTCAGCATCAAATCTGTAAACTAATCAATTCCCATTTTACAAGCTAAACCATTTCATGGTATATGCTTTAAGCAGTCTAGGAAACTAAAATAGACTAGGATAAGAGTTAGAACAAAATATTACAGTTATATTTATAGTTATCCATAAAAGTGAAACTATTCTTTCACAGATGCCTCTCCCTTCAAGTTCTGCTAAAGGCACAGGTTGGGCCACCTTGGACCAAAGAAGTGTTCTTTCTATAGACATTTATGAGATGAAGATTAATGATTTGAAAATCACTTGTGGGTGAAGCCTTTGAATAATTCTAATTTTGCTTTGTCTTTTGGTTTTCATTTTACAGTATACTTCCATTATAGAATATCATTTTGAGAGAGAATATGTGGGAAATACTATCTGATGGATGCATACAAAGGAAAACAAATCACCAGGTCACTGTGCAATTAACAATCAAGGTGATGGCTTTTTGAGAAAGGACTCAGATACTACGGATATAAACTATCTGCTGCATGCTTGACTTGTCATAATTTTTTATGTTTATTAATCAATTTTTTTCACTTTGAGGGCAATACACAAAGTAAAGAATACATGGAAAGAGTAACCAATCTCATTTTAGTATTGACTAGGTGGGCTCAAATGCTTAGCTCCAATGTCTGCTGAGGATACCATGGAAAGCTCTTTGGCACAGTAAAAATAAATGTTGTTAAACAATACCTATAATGACATCCTGATTAGTTCAACATTTTGGGATCCGTCATATATTTGTATTGCACTTGAACAATATATATTCAGAGACAACATGTTTGATGGAGAAATTAATTATCATTGGCCAAAATACCTTATAATAAGTCTCATAATGTTGGGACAGCTCTAGGAATAAGCAAAATTTGCTTTCCTAAGTATAGCCATACTGAGGATAAGAAATTATTGACCTTTATTGACAACTTAGAAGGGGTATTATTTTGCAGGAGAAAGTGAAAGATGGCAAGCAACCTGGACAGGTACAATAGTTGTAGAAAAATGGATTTTAAAAATCTCATCAATGTGAATACAGTATACCAGGAAACAAAGATGAATAGGCCGTGTACATTAATCCAAGAGGAGTTGTGAAGTATGTTCCTTAAATAGATTCATAGGTAGCTCAAAGGCAAAGATTTGTGATCTTGGTGGGAGAAGCACAGTAATGAATTTATGGTAATCTTTTGATCCCAATATCTTTGGGGAAATCCATGAAGAGATGATATGAATTGTTTAGGTGCTCTCTAGCTGCTAAGGTCCACAACAAACTAAAACTAGATATACCCAATAGTGCAGTTGGTCAGAACTGGAAATCTATTGTACTTTACTAGGAATTTACTGGTTGATGGAAGATGGTCTTTAATTAAAGGTAAGGCTACTTAGGGATCC
The DNA here is from genome assembly GCA_026826555.1 of Tolypeutes matacus. Lineage (NCBI taxonomy): Eukaryota > Metazoa > Chordata > Mammalia > Cingulata > Chlamyphoridae > Tolypeutes > Tolypeutes matacus. The sequence goes on along the minus strand of JAKSZT010013347.1, from coordinate 605,846 downwards.
CTTGTCAGTAAAGTCTTTTGTATGAAACAGGGGATATAGCTAGGCAACAAAAAACTCAGATCCAGAATTGACTGCGATTTGGCACTTGATTTATACTACAATTTTTGACAAATCTAATAGATAGGCAAAGGCCGGTTTTGTTTGGAAGGACAAAAGAAAATACTGTCATAGTTCTAAATGACTTATTTTGTAATAATCTTAATATATTTGGTGTAATACTGTTATAATTCATAAGATTAACTTGACTGATTTCATCAAAATATATGATATGATATTGATGAACAAATATATTGGGAAATTAAGTTAAAACCTTCACATGATGCTCATCCAATGAAATCTGAAAAGTCAGAGAAGGAACAAGTGTTAGTTAACAGTCAGTTAATTATTACATTAAATAAGTATATTTAATAATGTTAAAATTACAGTAGTGAGGAGGCAAAATAGTTGTCCAAGTTGAGCATGAGTAGGACAAACTTGTGCTGTAATATTTGGCAAACTGAAATGCTTCTTTAAAGCAATATCTAAACCTTATTTGATGGTACAAATTATTAACATCTTGACAGTTACCCATTTGATTTATCTGTTCTATAAATGGCACAAAATATTCAGGAAAAGAATGCTTATTAGTGATTTATTAAAAAGGCTTCACCATATTCAGAGGGTGATCTCTTCAGGATAGTTATTTCACAGCTCAATGGGAAAGTTCTGGGAAAACCTGGTTTTGATCCTAGGGCAGTATAAGTGTAGTGGGACTTTTGATGTGCTAGTTAAAGTCCAAATATCCCTTGGTAAATCCAATGTCCAGGTTTTTCTTTTTGTTTTTGTTTTTGAAAGTTTTCATCTGACTTAAGTGGCTTGACCAGAGGGACACAAATACCGCACTGGGATCATATGCCTTGAAAGCAAGATTTACATGCAGATATTTTGGTTCAACTAGACACAAAACTTGCCTCTGTGTGAATAAGAACCTAGGGCTAGTTGTACCTGGATGACTCTTGGAAATCCAGTACTTACTTGCACTCTGGTTCTCTTATTGTACACTATCCTTTGCCTTAAAAGAAAAGTCTTATATGATAAGGTTCTTTGGAGTTTTGTGAGTCCTTTCAAATATCCAAATTGATAAAATCCTTGCAGGTGATGCCTTCATTGCAAATGTTTTTAGGATTATGGGTTAAAATGAGGAAGTGAAGGAGGGTGGAATTACATAACTTTATATCTTTACCACCTTGCACAAGTTTTCTTTTGCATTGCCAGATCCAGTAAGCACAGGTATGGGGCTAAATTTATGTGTTCCCAAGGAAGGTGGTACTGATACCTAAACACAATATCCATGCAATTAAATTTGAAAGTATGTATTCTTAAGATACTTTAACGTGGGTCATAACTTTACTCCATGTAACCCATTTACCTATAACTATGTGCTCCAACTACCAAATGACAAGAATAATCCTGATATTTTTTTTTGCCATCAGATTATAAGATATTTGTGTGAAAATGTATCCAAAGATAATGTTAACAATGTTGCTCGTATATCCAGCCATGTTGAGGTAGAAATAGAATAATGGGGAGAAAGTTACAGTCAAAAGTGTAATAAATGGCAATAATGGGTTTTACAGCAAAGAGAAAGGCACCCATATGTGTGTGATGATACAAAGGTGGAGTACAGTCATGCTATTTCCATTATTGGTTTGGAAAAAGCCATCTCTCTCTGATATTACGCTGGTTAAACTTCACTCTGAAAATAATCTACAGAACTGTTTATTCCATAGAAAAGGAGTTGCATCCATGAATATTTCCAAGCTCTGCCTAAACTATTGATATGGCTTATTTGGAAAAAGAGACGTAGTTCCTTGAAGACTCAATTTATGAATAGACAGCTATGGCTTAATTAGGGATTGGGCTTTATAGATTATGAGCTATATTTAAAATCTCTTTATTTTTCACATGACTTGTGATAACCACTAGAGAAATCATACAGGGCATAGAATGTTGAAAAGCAGAGCTTCTATGTTGCTACAAGTCAAGATGACATGTTCCTAAACTGTCTGTATATGAGGAAGCATATTACTATTAAGCATCAAGTATACAGAGCTCCGTTAGCTCCATAGATGAAAAGAGAGGGTATGTCTTAAGGAATGTAGAAATGGAACCAAGAGAGAGCCTTGAAGCAGGTGAACTTGGGCATGATTTAGCATCCTATTAATACTGATATTCTTACTCTGGAGATATAAAAAGGACATTTATGGGAAGCCTTATGGAACACCCAGATGGAGCTGTCTTGAGTGTAGAGCATGTTCAATCATTATGCTTATGGAGCATGCAATATTTAGGGAAAACTTTCCTCAAGTTGTACAAACTATGAAGATCTAACTGCAACAAAATAGCTGGTAGTTTAATCAGCACTGATCCCAACTTCCTAGACATTTTGCAATGAAATAGATGCTTATCATGGGCTACTGAGACAATCAAAAATGATAATCCAAGAGGTTTATCCAGATGAAAAAGATTTGTTCACCCAAACAGGACCACTAGTGAGATTTGATCAAGTAATTGTAATTGTAGAAGTCCCCTGCTGCAATTATACCAGGGGACGTCAACACACCACTATCACCATTACACAGAACAGCTAGACAGAGAATCAATAAAGAAACTAAGACACTCAACAATACATTAGAAGACCTGGACTTAATAGACATTACAGAACACTACACCCAAATACAGCGGGATTCTTCTCGAGTGCACATGGAACTTACTCCAAAATAGACCACATGCTAGGCCACAGAACAACTCTCAATGAATTCAGAAAGATTGAGATTATACAATCTAATTTCTCTGACCACAACGGAATGAAATTGGAAATCAATAAAGGCCAGAGAAACAGGTTAGGCACAAGGATATGGAAGTTAAACAACACACTCTTAGACAAACAGTGGGTCAAAGAGGAAATCTCAAAAGAAATCAGTAACTACCTTGAAACTAATGAAAATGACAACACAACATGTCAAAAACTCTGGGATGCAGCGAAAGTATTCTTCAGAGGGGAGTTCATAGCCATAAATTCATATATTGAAAAAGAAGAAAGAGCTAAAATTGAAGACCTAACTGCACACTTGGAGGAATTGGAAAAACAACAACAAACTAAACCTAAAGGAAGTAGAAAGAAGGAAATAACAAAGATTAGAACAGAACTAAATGAAATAGAGAATAAGAAAGCACTGGAAACAATAAACAAAACCAAAAGCTGGTTCTTCGAGAATATCAATAAAATTGAAAAATCCTTAGCCAGACTAACAAAAAAAAAAAAAGAGAGAGAAAGGTGCAAATTCATAAAATAAGGAATGAGCAAGGGGATATCAATATTGACCCCACAGAAATAAAGAGTATCATAAAAGGATACTTTGAAAAATTATACGCCAACAAGAATGATAATTTAGAGGAAATGGACAAGTTTCTAGAAACCCACAAACAGCCGACATTGATGAAAGAAGAAATAGATGAACTCAACAGTCCAATTACAAGTAAAGAGATAGACTCAGTCATCAAAAACCTCCCAACTAAGAAAAGTCCAGGACCAGATGACGTCACAGTTGAATTCTATCAAACATTCCAAAAAGAGCTAACACCAATTCTACTTAAGCTCTTCCAAAAAATAGAAGTAGAAGGAATATTGCCTAACTCATTCTATGATGCTAACATTACCCTAATACCAAAACCAAATAAAGATACCACAAGAAAAGAAAGTTACAGACCAATTTCTCTAATGAACCTAGATGCTAAAATCCTCAACAAAATACTTGCTAATTGCATTCAACAACATATCAGAAAGATTATACACCATGACCAAGTGAGTTTAATCCCGGGTATGCAAGGATGGTTCAATATAAGAAAATCAATCAATGTAATACACCACATAAACAGATTGAAAGAAAAAAATCACATGATCATCTCTGTAGATGCAGAAAAAGCACTCGACAAAATACAGCACTCTTTCCTCATAAAAACACTACAAAAGATAGGAATAGATGGAAACTTTCTGAATATGATAAAGGGTATATATGAAAAACCCAAAGCTAACATCATTTTCAATGGTGAAATACTAAAAGCCTTCCCTCTGAGATCAGGAACTAGACAAGGATGCCCACTATCACCACTCCTATTTAACATTGTCTTAGAAGTACTTGCGCAAGCACTGAGAAAAGAAAAGGACATAAAAGGCATCCATATTGGAAAAGAAGAAGTAAAAATTTCAGTATTTGCAGATGACATGATCCTATACATCGAAAGCTCTGAGAAATCTACAACAAGTCTTCTAGAACTTATAAAGGAGTTCAGTAATGTTGAAGGCTAAAAGATCAATGCTCAAAAATCAGTAGCATTTCTATACACCAATAATGAGCAAATTGAGGAGGAAATCAGGAAAAAAATACCATTTACAATAGTAACAAAAAGAATCAAATACCTAGGAATAAATTTAACTAAAGATGTAAAGGACTTATATACAGAAAACTACACAACACTGTTAAAGGAAATCAAAGAAGAATTAAATAAATGGAAAAATATTCCCTGTTCATGGATAGGAAGAGTAAACTTCAAGAAGATGTCTATCCTACCCAAACTAATCTACAGATTTAATGCAATCGCAATAAAAGTCAACACTATATTTTTTAAGGAACTGGAAAAACTAATCACAAAATATATTTGGAGAGGCAAGAGGCCCTGAATTGCCAAAGACATATTGAAAAAGGAAAATGAAGTTGGAGGGATCACACTACCTGACTTTAAAACATACTACAAAGCTACAGTGATCAAAACTGTGTGGTATTGGCAGAAGGTTAGATGTACTGACCAATGGAACCGAATTGAGAGTTCTGATATAGATCCTAGCATAAACAGTTATCTGATATTTGACAAGGCCATGAAGCCCATTCAGTTGGAAAAGAATGGCCTCTTTACAAGTGGTGCTTGGAGAACTGGATATCCATATCCAAAAGAATGAGAGAAGAATACCATCTCACACCTTATACAAAAATCAACTCAAGATGGATCAAAGATCTAAATATAAGAGCCAAAAGCATAAAGACCTTGGAAGATAATATACGGAAGCATCTACAGGACTTTGTAATAGGAAATGGTTTCATGAACTTCACAGCCAAAGCATGAGCAGCAAGAGAAAAAAATAGATAAATGGGATCTCATCAAAATTAAAAACTTCTGCACCTCAAAGGATATTATTAAGAAAATAAAAAGGCAGCCTACCCAATGGGAGAAAATATTTGGCAACCATATATCTGATAGGAGCCTAATATCCTGCATATATAAAGAAATCCAACAACTTGAAAATAAAAAGACAAACAACCCATTTAAAAAATGGGCAAGTGACCTGAAAAGACACTTCTCCAAGGAAAAATTTTAATGGCTAATTAGCACATGAAAAAATGCTCAACATCGCTTGCTATCAGGGAAATGCACATCAAAACTATAATGAGATACCATCTTACACCCATCAGAATGGCAGCTATTAAAAAAAAAGGAGACAGTAAATGTTGGAGAGGATGTGGAGAAATAAGAACCCTCATCCACTGCTGGTGGGTGGTATGGTCCAGCCACTGTGGAGGACAGTTTGGCGGTTCCTCAGAAAACTGACAATAGATATTCCATATGATCCAGCAATCCCACTGCTGGGTATATACCCAGAAGAACTGAAAACAAAGACACAAACAGATATATGCACACCAATGTTCATAGCGGCATTGTTCACCATTGCCAAAAGTTGGAATCAGCCCCGGTGCCCATCAACAGATGAATGGATAAGCAAAATGTGGTATATACATACAATGGAATATTACTCAGCTGTAAGAAGGAATCAAGTGCTAACACATGGAATAACGTGGATGAATCTTGAAGACCTTATGTTGAGTGAAGCAAGCCAGGCACTGAAGGATGAACAGTATATGACCTCACTGATCTGAACTGAGGAAAGTGAGCAGTCTCTGAGAACCATAGTCTGAAAGATAGGTTAACAGGGAGAGAAAGACAAGAGCAGGCTCAGAGCCATCACCCATATGGACATAATCTATGGTAAAGAGATAGAGTATAGTTGCATATTGAAGGATAGGACAGATGGGTAGTGTTATTACCGGGTTGGTGGTGGAGCATTGACAGGTGGGTAGATTAGGAAGGACAGGTTCAAATACCCAGGGCTTGTACGATGAATCTTGACATTCCATGAGTCAAGACAGGAGAGTGTCATATGCTCCACGGGGGTGGGGAGGAAGGAGCAGTTAAAAATCTAATGTGGTATTTAATGGTCATAGAAAAGGTTTTTCATTACCTTACAGTAATGGACACAGGATATGGTAAATATCATCAAAACTTATTAAACTGTATCATCTAAATTGTAAACTATACTGTAAATCATTGACAATGTTTAATTTCTATATTTTGCTATCTGTATAACAGTTATAACAATGCTAACATCCCCCCAAAAAAGGGGGGAGTTTAATATGGGGTGGGGAAGGGGTGGTGGTTTGGTATCTGGGAGTCTCTCATACTCTGTGTGTGACTTTGCTGTGACCTAAAACTTCTTTGAAAATTAAATGAAAATTTGGGAGACAATGGGGATTGAGAGGGGGAAGGTGTCACGGCACACCGGACATCCGATAACACAGTGATAAAAGGAAAAAAGAATACATATATATGGCATTTCTTTTGCTCTTTTACCCATTTTTTTGAATGTCCCATTCCGCTAATTATATTTTGTTTTGTTTTGTTTTTTGCATGTTTTTTTTTCCTGAGTTTCCTTATGTTTGTCTCTTGCATGTAAGCTTATCATTATTGTTTCTTTTCCTATTAAGTGTATTTGATTATTTTATGGACTATATGTGCATGGAAGATTTGGATCACAGAAGGGTTACAATGGGTACTGCAGGGGATTGTTGGTGGGGGGGGTCTGGGATAAGGGTTTCATGGGAGTAAGTTCATCCAAATATACATGAAAGATATACAAAATTGTTAAAAAGATCAAAGGATGGGGCATGGTCACGGTGAGTGGACAATCACACGATAAATGAGGGAATCTGAATTCCTAGCCTGGAGAGCTCTGACACATTCTCCAAGGGAGCAGCAACAGTCCTCTGAGTACAGGGACAGTGTCCGTCAAAAGAGGATGGCCCACTGATAAGTTGTTTTTAGTGATGACTACCCTTGTGAGTCTTTGCTCTTGTAACTGAGACTTAGCCTGCAGTTGTGGGGTGCCTAAGGGTTGCCACCTGAGAGCCTCCTTGTTGCTCAAATGTGGCCTTTCTCTAAGCCAAACTCAGCATATTATTGCATTACCTTCCCCCCAACGTGGGACATGACTCCCGGGGATGAGATTCCCTGGCAATGAGAGATTAATACCAAGTGCCAACTGGCAACACACCTGGAAAAAAACCTTGAATAAAAGGGGGAAAGGGTAAAGACAAATGAGTTCAAGTGGCTAAGAGACTTCAAAGAGAGTCGGGAGGTCATCCCAGAGGTAACTCTTACGCACACCTCAGTAGGAGCTCATAGAACATCTAAGTGCCTATCACCCCACACAGAGGAGCTCCTGAGAGGTCTGGAGACACCCAGGTCCTATATAAGGGGGGATAGCCTCAGACACTGATGCCTTATCAGTGGGCTCTATTTTGGAATCTGTGCTCCTGAGAGTGACAGAATTGGACTCAAATAAGTCCTCCCTGCACATGGTTCATCAGTCCCTTCTATTCAAACCTATATGTGATGCTGGAGTTTTTAGGTATACTTCCAGAGACTGGAGCCTCTGGCCTATCTATGTGCCAGGTGTGCGTGGAATCTCGGTGGAGCTTCAACTCCTACCCTACAGCTCAATGGACTCATCCAAGTCACCGGCGAGGAGACGACGATGGGCAACGGCCAGCCCAGGGAATGGAGAGGGCCTGCATCTGCAGGCAGGATCATCCCACCCACCATATCCATGGGATATAAGCCCTCTCTCACTTGGAGTTGGAGTGGACATCACCATCCCAGTCCCCTCAGGATTGGGGGAAGAACTATGGACTAGAGTGGACTTGATGGTATTCTGTTGTACACATATGGTTATTCTAGCAATGGAAGAAATTATAACAGTGAGGTGGCGCCAGTGGCCACTGGACACTTTCAGGGCAGGGAGGGGATGTGCAGTTGAAATACAGGGGCTTTTTCGGGATTTGGAGGTTGTCCTGAGTACTGTTGTGGCAACGGATGTAGGCCATTTTAAATCAGCACACACCACTCAGAACTGTGTGGGAGAGAGTGTGGTCTACGGTGTGAACTGTGGTCTATGGTTGGTGGCAAGGCCCCAGGATTTGTAAGTCCATTGAGGGTGATGGGCCACACTGGTGGGAGATATTTGTGTGTTATGTGGTGGGAAGTGTGGGAGGTGGGGAACATGGGAATCCCGGTAGTTCTATGTAATATTTTAGGTAATCTAAGCACCTCTTATATATATAACATTTTTGTAAGCAAATGCACATATATGCATATATATTTATATATCATTTTACGAAAAAAAAAAAAAGATAGTTAGTGGAGGAATTTAAACAAACTGGTGAAAATATGAACTTAAATAAGAAATTACAGAAAGCAATTGGTGCACCAAACAAAATGCAAGAGGGACAACCCTGGCCTACAAGCTTACACATTACTGCCCCTCTGCATGAACTTCCACCTTTTGATGACCATAGTATAGTAGAGTCCTTAAAGTTGAACATGCCAGGATTTCATGGCTTGGTTCTGCCACTTCCCTGGTGAAACACGTTTAGCTTCAACTGACCATAAAGTATAAACTAAGAATTTCTGAATCTTCCCCACAAGAATGTTGTGAAGTTTGGAGGCAATATCTTTAAAATATCCAGCCAAAGGCTTAGAAACTATGGGTACAAAATCTATGATAGTAATGTATTCTTTCAAAAACAGAAAATTGAAAGCAGAATTAACACATGACTTGACAATCCTACTTCTTGTATATACCCCAAATTAGTGAAAGCTGGGACTTACACACATATTTGTACATCAATGTTTATAGCAGCTTTATTACTCATTATCATAGTCAAGAGTTGGAAGTAACCCATGTCCATCAATGGATGAATGAATAAAAAATGTGTTACATACAAAAAAAAAGCATTGAAAGACTAGCGTATACTGGAATTCATCATTGTTGGCACTCTCATATATAAGATTGTATAATTTTCTTTTGTATTTCCTTAATTCTTAGGTAAAGGGAAATAATGAGGTATATAAATTTATAGTTTTTATACTTTAGCTTGTAAATGTGTTACAGTGAGGGAGAAGGAAGCTTAATTTGATTTGATTTGGAAGGATTGTTATTTATCCATTCTACATTCCTTGAGAACGTAGATAATTGCAAAAGTAATGCTGACAAGTCCTCTCCTTAATAGATAAGTCTTTGTGATCATGAAGTTAGAGCATTAGTAAGGATAAAATGTGTTTCCATGTGGTAAAAAATGAATCCTGGGGATGTGGATGTGGCTCAAGTGGTTGAGTGCCTGCTTCCTATATGGGAAGTCTCGGTTTCGTTCCTGGTGCCTCCTAAACACACACACACACACACACACAAACAACAAGCCAAACAAATCAAAAATCTAACTCAGAGGAGCCAATGTGGCTCAGGGTTTGAGTGTTGGCTTCTCACATAGGAGGTCCCAGGTTCAATCTTCAATTCCCAGCCCCAGGTATCTTAAAAAAAAAAATACTGAAATCTTCATGGTTTAATATATGCAATATTATTTTTTTACAGGAAAAATCCACAGAGGATTTAGGGACCATGGGAAGTGTTTGTCATCTGTGTAATTACCCAGTAGTCCAGGAGGCTTCTTCTATATAGTCCTGCCATTATAATGCATTTCTTCTAGGCTTGCTGCAGAAGTGAAAACAGAAATGTAGCACACTCACTATTGTATGTTTCAGCCTATACGTGACACACATCATATCTGCAACTAGTCGCATGGCCCTTCTTAAACAAAAGATGACTGAAAATATGGATAAGACATTGGAGCATATGCATATTTGATGATGAGCAAATGTTTTGGTCACAATTGAGAGAGAGGAACCATTAAAAATTTCAGATTAAAAGAGGATAATATGTACTTAAACAACATATTCTGAATATAAGACCATTTATTTTGCATTACACAAAATTGTTCTAAAAGTATGAATAGATTTTGTTTATCTTATCTATTTATACACTTCCAAATTACTGATAAAACAACAAAAAGCTCACTCTTTGACTCCAGAGCTTTCTCATTGCATTTTTCAACTCTGCATTTCTCATTGTGTAGATTAAAGGGTTTAACATGGGTGTTATCATAGTATAAAATACAGCCACAGTGCCTATGGGCTGAAGGTATATAAATATACAGGGCACAGAGAGTAAGATAACCATGTGAGAGTAAGATAATATGTGAGGTGGAGGTGGAGAGAGCCTCCTGCCATCTTTCAGAGCTGTGAGTTCTGAGGGTGGAAAGGATGAGGATATAGGAGGTAATGAGAATAGAAAAAATGAGCACACATATGAACACTATGTTTTGCGGAAACCAAGAGTCCTAGGATGTGAGTTTCAGTACAGAAGAGTTTTAGCAGGGGGCAAAATCACAGAAGAAATGGTCAATAACATTGGGACCACAGAAAGATAACCACAGCATAAAAAGGAATTGAATGAGGGCATGAAGAAATCCCCCAGCCCAGGACATAGTCACCAGAAGGATACACTGGCTCATTATGATCAGGTAGTGCAGAGGCGTGCAGATGGCCACAAAGAGGACATAGGCCATCTCGGTGAGCAGGATGGTCTGAACTCCACCAATGACATGCTCCACAAAGAGCTGAGTCATGCACCTATTGAAGGTGATAATTTTCTTTTCAGTGAGTAATTCAAAAATCATTTTGGAGGCTGTGATAGAAGAAAACTTACCATCTATGAAGGACAAAAACAACAGAAAAAATAAATGAGGGTGCTGAGGGCTGGGCTGGTGGTGATGGTCACTACAATGAGTAGGTTGCCCACCAGGGCGAGAAAGTAGATAAGTGTAAACACAACAAACAAGGGTTTCTGCATGTCTGGGTTCTGTGTCAGACTGAGCAGGATGAATTTTATCACATTGTTCACCACTCCATGAATCCAGGTTTTCATTTGGAAAATTGATTTATCTGAAAATGACACAGGATTGCAATGACATTAGATACATTTTTTTTAAAAGAATTTATTTATTTATTCATTTATCCCCCCCTTGCTGCTTGTGCTCGGTGGGTCAGCTAACCACACCGTGCGGGCGGGCTTGGGAAGCGGCTGTGGCTAAATCAGTAGGGCTCCCGTTTACATTAGATAAATTTTGATCAGCAGAATAATATATCTGTCAGATAAAATGTTTTCTGTATGATTGATGAAAGTGCTGAGAAGATAAATCCTAAAATTAATGTTGGCTAAATTTTGAGTCACATTGAAAACATAGGCCACTTCCACACACACACATACTGTTTTTTTTTTAAATTTTGGAGTGTAGTTTATACGATAGTTTTTTAACAAATCAATTTTTTGATACATAGTAATAAAGCATACAATTCCTCCAAAGTGCACAATCAATGAATCAATGGTATTTGGTACATTCACATAATTGTGCATTCATTACCTCAGTCACCATTAGAATATTTTCATTATTTCAATAACAATAATAAACAACAACAAAAGAAAATTCTTCACCCCTCGAGCTCTATGCTTCCCCTGCCATATGCTGCTATTTCCGGCTATTCTTGCACAACTCTTTATTTATGTATTTATTTATTTATTTTGTAATTATGTGTGCTCTTTTGAGATAGTAATCTCTCTCTCTTTTTTTTTTTAAAGATACTTAGATTACATAAATGTTACACAAAAAAAATACAGGGATTCCTATATGCCCCACCTCCTAAACCTCCCATATAAACATCCTTCATTAGTGTGGCCATTAATTGCAATTGATAAACACATCCTGGGGCTTTGCCATTAAGCATGGACCGTAGTTCATATCATAGACCACACTCTCTCCCACACAGTTCTGCATGTTATATGATGATATAAAATGGCCTATATCTGTCATTGCAGTGTCACTCAGGACAATTCCAAGTCCCGAAAAAGTCCCTGTATTATAATTGCTTTTCCCTAGAGCTTCCAGTGGCCACTGGCTCCACATCAATGTTGTAATTTCTTCCATTGCTTGAATAACAATATGTCTATAGTAGAATACCAGTAGGTCCACTCGAGTCCATAGCTCTTCCCCCCATCCTGAGGAGTCTGGGATGGTGAAGTCCACTCCACCTCCAATTGAGAGGAGGCTTATATCCCATGGGGAAGATGGATGGGATTATTCTGCCTGTAGCTGCAAACTCTATCCATTCCTTGGGATGGCCACTGTTCATCATCTCCCCACCAGTAGTCCCAGGTGAGTCCAATGAGCTGTAGAGTAGGAGTTGCTGCTCCACCGAGGTTCCAGGCCCAGGTGGCACATGAACAGCCCAAAGACTCAAGTCTCTGGACTTAAACCTATAAACTCCAACACCAAGTATAGGTTTGAATAGAAGGGACAGATAAGCCATATGCAGGGAAGACATAGTTGATTCCAAATCTTTCACTCTCAGGAGCACAAACTCAAAAGTAGGGCCAACTGACAAGGCACTAAACTCTGGAGCTATCTGCCCTGACATAGGGTGTTTCCAGAGTCCTCAGGAGACCCACTATTTGGGATGATATCCACTTTGGAATTGTATAAGATCCTACTGAGATGTGCATAAGCATTACCTCTGGGATGAACTCCTGACTCATTTTGAAGTCTCTTAGCCATATAAACTCAGTTGTCTTTATCTTTCCCCCCTTTTATTCAAAGTCTTTTTCCAGACACATTGTCTGTTGGTGCTTGGTAGCAATCCCCTCAGTGCCAGGGAGGCTCATCCCTGGGAGTCATGTCCTACACTGGAAGGAAGGTAATGCATTCATATGCTGAGTTTAGCTCAGAGAGAGGCCACATTTGAGCAACAAGGATGCTCTCAGGAGGCAACACTTAGGTACCCCATAACAATAGGATAAGTTTCAATTTCAAGAGCAAAGACTCATAAGGCTAGTCATCAATATCAAGGGCCCATCAGTGGATCATCTTCCCTTGTCAGTCACTGCCCCTATACTTGAGGGACTGTTGCTGCTGCTCCCTTAGAGAATGTGGCAGAGCTCTCCAGGACGGGAATTCAGTATTCTGGCATTTAGTGAGTGATTCTCCACCCACTTTGACAATGATCTGTGAACATTCAAACATTTTTATATACCTTATATTTATGCTCAGGTGAACTTCCTCCCATGCATCCCCCTTCCCTGACACCCCCACCAATGAACTCCCCACCTCAGCTGCAAACCTTCTGTGATCCAAAGCTTCTTCAAAGATGAAGCTATTACAATAGCTGAATATAATTAATAAGAAAATGAAATAATAATGATAAGTTTAAATATAAGAGATAAAATACATAATTTTTAAAAACACTAAAAATAAAAGAAAATTAAAACATTGGAATATTTAAAAAATGAAAAATAAAAAAACAATTATTGTGATCTTTTGCCTTTCATCACTGCAATATCTGGTGTCCAGTCTGTACCATGGCACCTTACCCCTCTCATTCCCCAGTGTCTCACTATTGTTCATTTTGTTTTCAAAGAAATTTTAGGTCACAGCAAAGTCACACACAGAATACAGGAAACTCACATATACCCAACATCCTCCCCCTATCCTCCCCCTATATTAATACCTTCTTATATGTGGATGTTAGCATTGTTATAACTGATATAGAAATTGTGAAACATAGCTAAGAAGCATTGTCAATGGTTTACAGTATGGTTTACATTTTAGACTGTACACTTTTATAAAATTTGATGATATTTACCCTGTCCTGTGTCCATCACTGTATGGTAATGAAGATCATTCCACTAACCACTAAGTACCCTCTGTTTGATCTATTCTATTCCTCTCACCCCATCCCCCTGGGGCCCAGGATGACCCCTGGCTTGACTCATTGGAGGACAAGATTCATAGCTACATGTAACAAGAGGTCTTGACAAACTGGTTTGTCCTCCCCTATTAGGAACTGCCCTTGCTTTTGAGAGATTCCTGCCTGTCTATTTCTGAACAAATCTGTCCTCCCAAAGATGGAAGTCCAATTCCTTCCTGCTCATTATGTGAGTCTCCACCCAATGTTACAACACATTATGACAGAATGAACACTCACACACTCCCTAGAAGCTGCTCCAGGTGCACCCTGTTCTAAATATTCCCCCAACCAAGACACTAAATCAGTGACCCTTCCTTGTAATATTGCCAAGAAAGCATTCCCACCTCTGTACTTTCAACCTCATACCTACAAATTCCCAGTGTTTACCTGCCCTCCCCCAACCCTCCCCCCACTACCCTGTGCCTTCTAACCATCATTCCCTATCTGCCCACCTGTCAACCCTGCACCACCCAACCCACTAATATCACTATCCTCCTGTCCTCTCCCTTAACAATGAAACTATGCTCTATTAACTTTAACATAGATTATGTCTGTATGGATGATGGCTCACAACCTTCTCTTCTTTGTATATTTCTTGTAAGCCTATTTTACAGACAACAGCTCTATGAGATTGCTCACTTTCCTTAATTCACGTCAGTGAAGTCATGTACTGTTCATCCTTCAATGCCTGGCTTGCTTCACTCAACATAAGGTCTTTAAGATACATCCATGTTATCCCATGTGTTAGTATTTTATTCCTTCTTATGGCTGAGTAATATTTCATTGTATGTATGTACCACATTTTTTTTAATCCATTCATCTGTTGATGGGCATCTGGGTTGATTCCAATGTTTGGCAATACTGAACAATGCTGTTATGAACATTGGTGTGCATATATCTGTTCATGACGGTGCTTTCAATTCTTCAGGGTATAATCCCAGCAGTGGAATCATTGGGTCATATGGAAGTTCTATAGTTAGTTTTTTGAGGAACAGCCAAACTGTCCTACATAGTGGCTGGACCTTTCTACAATCCCACCAGTGGATGAGGGTTCACGTTCCTCCACATCCTTTCCAACACTTATAGTCTGTTGTTTTTTTTAATAGCTGCCATTCTAATGGGTCTTTTTTGCTTTTTGGTTGGTTGGTTGGTTGACTGGTTGTGCTTTTCCATTATCTTTTTCTTTTCTTTCTTTTCCTTTTCTTTTCTTTTTAATTCTTGTCAATGAAATCTGTCAAAATGCTAAATGATCACAACTTAAGGGACAGAGACTTCAGAGATCACACACAATATTGAATATCATATTCAAAGTATAGACTGGAAGAATCACTAAACAAACAATGACTGGAAACATCAATTATGGAGAAGTGCAAAACTTGGGGAATAAGAAAAATATATTTTCCAGAGTTACCAGGAAATAAATGAGGGAATCTGAAATCCTAGCCTGGAGAGCTCTGCCACAGTCTCCAAGGGAGCAGCAATAGTCCTCTGAGTGCAGGAACAGTGTCTGTCAAAAGAGGATGACCCACTGATGTGTTCTTTTTTTTGATGACTACCCTTGTGAGTCTTTGCTCTTGTAACTGAGACTTAGCCTGCAGTTGTGGGGTGCCTAAGGGCTGCCACCTGAGAGCCTCCTTGTTGCTCAAATGTGGCCTTTCTCTAAGCCAAACTCAGCATATTATTGCATTACCTTCCCCCCAACGTGGGACATGACTCCCGGGGATGAGATTCCCTGGCAATGAGGGATTAATACCAAGTGCCAACTGGCAACACACCTGGAAAAAAACCTTGAATAAAAGGGGGAAAGGGTAAAGACAAATGAGTTCAAGTGGCTAAGAGACTTCAAAGAGAGTCGGGAGGTCATCCCAGAGGTAACCCTTACGCACACCTCAGTAGGAGCTCATAGAACATCTAAGTGCCTATCACCCCACACAGAGGAGCTCCTGAGAGGTCTGGAGACACCCAGGTCCTATATAAGGGGGGATAGCCTCAGACACTGATGCCTTATCAGTGGGCTCTATTTTGGAATCTGTGCTCCTGAGAGTGACAAAATTGGACTCAAATAAGTCCTCCCTGCACATGGTTCATCAGTCCCTTCTATTCAAACCCATATGTGATGCTGGAGTTTTTAGGTATACTTCTAGAGACTGGAGCCTCTGGCCTATCTATGTGCCAGGTGTGCGTGGAATCTCGGTGGAGCTTCAACTCCTACCCTACAGCTCAATGGACTCATCCAAGTCACCAGCGAGGAGACGACGATGGGCAATGGCCAGCCCAGCGAATGGAGAGGACCTGCATCTGCAGGCAGGATCATCCCACCCACCATATCCATGGGATATAAGCCCTCTCTCACTTGGAGGTGGAGTGGACATCACCATCCCAGTCCCCTCAGGATTGGGGGAAGAACTATGGACTAGAGTGGACTTGATGGTATTCTGTTGTACACATATGGTGATTGTAGCAATGGAAGAAATGATAATAGTGAGGTGGAGCCAGTGGCCACTTGACACTTTTGGGGCAGGGAGGGGACGAGCAGTTGAAATACAGGGGCTTCTTTGGGATTTGGAGGTTGTCCTGAGTACCGTTGTTGCAACGGATGTAGGCCATTTTACATCAGCACACACCACTCAGAACTGTGTGGGAGAGAGTGTGGTCTACGGTGTGAACTGTGGTCTATGGTTGGTGGCAAGGCCCCAGGATGTGTAAGTCCATTGAGGGTGGTGGGCCACACTTGTGGGAGATGTTTATGTGGGATGTGGTGGGAGGTGTGGGAGGTGTGCAGCATGGGAATCCCAGTGGGTTCCATGTAATATTTTAGGTAATCTAAGCACCTCTTAAAATATATTTATATATATATAAATAACATTTTTGTAAGCAAATGCACTTATATGCATATATATTTATATATCATTTTACAAATATTGGTATGTATTGTGAAAATTTTGATTTTTACACACAATAAAAAATAAATAAATTAATTAATTAATTAAAATACACAATTTTAAAGCCCCCCCCAAA
This sequence comes from Tolypeutes matacus, assembly GCA_026826555.1. Lineage (NCBI taxonomy): Eukaryota > Metazoa > Chordata > Mammalia > Cingulata > Chlamyphoridae > Tolypeutes > Tolypeutes matacus. Next base: position 588,767 of record JAKSZT010013347.1, on the reverse strand, counting down.
AAAAACCTACAAACAAACAAACAAAAAATGGTCCAATCATAGGAATAGCATAATATGACAGAAACTATCCCTGAGAGAGCACAGACATTGGGGTTACTTGAAAAAGACTTTCACTTATCTGTCTTCATTATTCTCAAGGATTTGAAGGGAATCACAGATAAAGAACAAATTAATCCATGAAAATGATACATGGACTAAATCAGAATATCAATAGGAATTAACTATTATATAAAGGAATTAAATTATATTTCCTAGTCAGAAAATTACAGTTCCTAAATGGAAATTTCACTAAACAGTTTCAACAGTTTATTTTAGCTGGCAGAAGAATGAATCAGTGAACTTAAAGATTAGACAATTGAAATTATCCAATCTAAATTGCAGAAAAGGAAGAAGAAACCTGTACAGATCATAAAGCACTTGTGGAAAAGCATCAAATGGGCCAAGATTTTCATAATGGGATTTCCATAAGAAGACAAGTAACAAAAAGATTCAAAAAGAATATTGGGCATATTTAAATGCTTTCTGCTTCCCAAATCAGATGTAAGTCATGAATCAATACATCTATGAAGCTTGCCAATCTCCAGGCAGTCAAAAGCCAAACTGCTCAACAC
>JAKSZT010013347.1:548910-588056 GCA_026826555.1 Tolypeutes matacus | reverse complement strand
CTGGAAGTATACCTAAGAAACTCCAGCATCACATGTAGGTTTGAATACAATTTTTATTGGGTAAAGCTCAAGTAACAAATTCTTTCCAAGGGCATCTATTATTGATTTTTTTAAACACAGGAGATCTGTTTTATTATTTAACATTTAAATTAGGTGAAGATATCACAATAGGTAAAATGTATTTGCTAACTATTTTGTACTCTTGGAAGAACCATTTTTTACTAAGTGGATGTGTATCTCACAATGCATGTACATGTTTGCTGTTGTTGAAGGTATGTGTATCTCTGCATATGTGTGTTTGTGTTTGACTGTGTATGAGGACATGTGTTCATTCAAGCAATTATTTATAATGTCTCAAGGATGGTATTTTAAGAGTGGAAATAAAATAAAAGAGGACCTTCACTGATTCTCATGTTGATATTATAGAAAGAAAATTAAATGGATGTATAAAAGATCATTTTGGACTGGGCAGTCAGTGTTCTACTGAAATTTATGAGATTGAATAACCCCTAATAAAAACATTTTGTAATGTAATTTATTGATATTCTGTCAGATCAACCGGTTAAAGCAAATACCATGGATTTTGTGAAGGCATTAATGTTTTCTTTGGATAGAAATCATTTATTTAAAAAAAAATTTAGAAAAATCTTCCTGTATTTTAAAAATATACTAAGAATGTAATCTCTTAATCAAATATGGTATATATCAGATCATCTCTATAGTGGGAGATAGGTAAGACTCAGCACTGTGAAGAGGTTTGGGAGAAAGATCATGAGGGAGATATGTTACTCTATTTTACAGACAATAAGGATGAAGCATGATATGTTCATGATACAAGAAAATTAAATTAACTGGGTTTGTTTAAAGTGTAAAGGAATTGGAAGAATGCAAACATTCCTTAAACTTTGAATAAATTATTGGAATATGTTTAGGAAAATAAAATGTTAAAATTAGAAAATTTTACTGTTCCACCAAATTTTGGAATTAACATGGAAAAAATGTCTCTTTAATTCAAGACCTGAATTCGTAAATCTAAATATTAAGGATATTTATCTTAATTTATAACATTTGAGAAATTTATGGGAAATTTTTCTTTTCATAACTTGGGTGCATTTGTATTGAAGTTGGAACAATTTCTTCATTTAAAAGTTATAGGCCTGAGAGATCTAAGATGGCAGAGTACAAACTGTCAGGCTGCACCTTTCCAGAAACTTTGGTAAGGTAGATAGGTTTACCTGACAGAAGGGAAGCTGTGGGACCACAGGGGCAATTGGGCAGAACAGTTAGAGAGGGGAAACCCAGTTGGCCAAGGGAGATGGAAGTCAAGGGAAATAGGGCATGCAATCCAGTGCTCAGCCAGCTTCAAGAATGAGCAAAGCCACCAGGCAACCAGGTGTGCATCCCAGTGCCCATCAGATTCTCTTGGTGGGGAGCTGCAGGGAAAGCAGGCATGGTGACCAAAAACCAGCTGGCTCAGAGGGAGAGAGGAGTAGTGGGGAGGTGAGATTGGGCAGGCAGACTGCATCTCAGCCAGTTCTGGGAAAAGGAGAGGCACCAGAAGACACTGAAGCAGTTCTAGCAAAAGAGGAATGGTGGAACTGATCAGGCAGGCTGTCACATCCACCCACCCTGGAAGAGAGATGAACTAGGTCAGTGAGAGTTTAGGCTTACAAGCACCCAACAGTCCAGGCTAGATTGGGGCTGGGAGAGGCAGCCCGTGAGCTGTCAGATGTCCAACCAGCATGAAGGATGGGGGCAGAGAGAAGCATCCTGTGAGCCATCTGACACACAACTGATATGTGGGAAAAAAGGGAAAGGAGGGGACAGCCAGTTTGCTGTCAAGTGCCCTCCCAACCTAGAAGAGAAGGGAGCCAGGGCATGACCCAAACTGTGGGGGAGGAGGGAGCTGCAGGACAAGCAGCCTCTTGACAGGGAACTTAGACTGAGATTGTTTTTACTTTATATTATTATTATTATTTTTTATGGTATGGGTGCTTAACCTGAAGAGGGGAGGCCACAGTGTGATTAATTGGTGAGTACCAGCAGCCTGAGAAAGTTGCTAGTGTCCTGAGAGGAAAACCCATTTTTCTGTCTCTTTTCTTTGTTTCTCTTTTTATTTCTCTTTTCTTCTTATTTTCTTTATTTCTTTTCTTTCTTTCATTTTCCTCTCTTCCTTTCCATTTCCTTTTTTTTTTTTGTTCCACCTTCTCTTGTTTGTCTTGCTGTCTGCTCTCGGTATCCGTTCACTGTGCATTTTTCTGTGTCTGCTTGTCTCCCTTTGTTGCATCATCTTGCTACACTAGCTTTCTGTGGCCATGGGCCATCAGATTTCTGTGGGCATGGCTCATCATCTCTATGGACATGGGCCAGCTTACCTTCACCAGGAGGCCCCAGGAATCGAACCTGCCCCCCTCTCCCCATATGGTAAACAGGAGTCCAATCGCTTGAGCCACATCTGCTTCCCAGGTTTTCCACTGTTATTTAATTTTTCACTGGCTCTCAAATGGTTCCTTTTCCATCCTTTTCTTCTTGTTATTATTTTTTCTCTTCTTCTTTCTTTCCAATTTTATGGTCTTAATATTTTTTCAGAGGAACACAGGCACCTGCAAGTATATAGAATATATGGAACCAAGTGTCAAAGAGGACTCTTAACACAAAACAAAATGAAAAGAAAAACAAACCCTAAACTAGAAATAGAAGCTAATGAACTGAATAAGCACATCAACATAAATAGATGCCTAGACAACAGCAAAAAATTACAAGTCATACTAAGAAACAAGAAAACATGGCCCAGTCTAATGAAAAAACTAAAAAGCAGAAGGAGATGCAGAATATGGAAAAACCAATAAACTGTGTCCATACAAATATCATGAATCAACTTAATGAAGTGAAGGAAGAGATCAAGGATATTAAAAATCACTGTGGGAACATACAGAAGAAATCATAAACATATATAAAAAAATAACAGATCTGATGGTGATGAAAGGCACAATGGAAGAAATAAAAAAATATGCTGAAAGCACATAGCAGCAGATTTGAAAAAAGAAAAGAATTAGTGATGTTGAAGATATAATATCTCAAATCTTACAGATAATAGAAAAGATGGATAAAAATAGAAATAATTAAGCAGAAAATCAGGGAAATGAATGACAGCACCAAACATACAAACGTATGCCTTATAGGCATCTTAGAGGGATAAGATAAAGGAAAAGGAACAAAAGGAGTATTGGAGGAAATAATGACTGAAAATTTCCCAACTCTCATGAGGAAAATAAATATACATGTCCAGGAAGCACCACACATTCCAAATAATATAAATCCTAACAGACTTATCCCAAGACATATATTTATCAGATTGTCAAACACTCAAGACAAAGAGAGAATTCTGAAAAAGAGAAATGAGATCTATTACATATAAGGAAAGCTTGATAAGATTAAGTGCTGATTTTTCATCTAAAACCATGGAAGCAAGAAGACAGTGGTATGACATAGATAATGTGACAGCCAAGAAATCTGTATTCAGCAAAGCTGGCATTAAACAATGAAGGAGAGTTCCAAATATTCACAAATAAACATAAATTGAGAGTTTTTCAATAAGAGTCCTGAGCTTCAAGAAATGAAAAAAGGAGTACTCAAGGTTGAAAGAAAAAAAGAGAGAGAAAAGTTTGGAGGAGAGTGTAGAAAAGAAAATTATTAGTAAGAGTAACTAAAAAGATAAAGAGAGAAATAAAAACAAAATATGACCAGCTATCAACCTAAAGAAAAAATGCCTACTGTAAGTACTGACTTGACAGGAAGAATATTGAATATCAGTGGATTAAACTTTCCAAACAGAAGGCACAGATTAGCAGAATGCATAAAGAAATATGACACATCTCTATGCTGTTTACAAGAAACTAACCTTAGATCCAGTGACACAAGGAGGTTGGAAGTGAAAGGTTGGAAAATGATTTCACATGCAAACAACAACCAAAAGAGGATGGGAGTAGCTAAACTTAATACTGGGCACAAAAGATATTAAGTGCAGAACTAAGAAGGATACTATATATTAATAAAAGGGGTAATCCATCAAAAATAAAGAACAATCATAATTATTTATGCACCTAACCAAAATGTCCCCAAATACGTGAAACAAACAATGGAAAAAACTAAGAGGAGAAATAGATGCCTCTACAATCATAGTAGGGAGCTTTAATGAACCATTATCACAATTAGAACATCTCAACAAAGGGTTAATAAAGAAACAGAGACCTTAAATAGTACATTGGAGGAACTAGACCTAATAGAATTATACAGATCATTAAACCCAAATACAGCAGGATATACATTCTTCTCACATGCACATGTATCATTCTCCAGAATAGACCACATGCTAGAAAACAAAACAAGTCTTAATGAATATAGAAATATCTAAATTATACAATGAAATTTCTCTAGCCAGAATGGAATGAAGCTGGAAATTAATAAGCAGCAGAGAACCAGAATAACACAATATATGGAAGATAAACAACATACTTTTAATCAATCAGTGTGTCAAGGAGGAAACTGCAAAAGAAATAAATAACTATTTTGAAAGAAATAAAATGAGAATACAACTTATCAAAATGTATGGGTTGCATCTAAATCAGTGGTGAGGGAAATGTATAGCCCTAAACTGCTTATATTTTAAAAATCAAGAAAGAAATCAATGCCAAAACCTAGTTGCACACATCTAGAAACTAGAGTAAGAAAAATAAACTAATCAAAAACAAGGAGAAAGAAGGAAATAACAAAGATTAGAGCAGAAATAAATGAAATTTAGTCTGAAAAAGTCACTAGAAAAATTTAACAAAACCAAAAGCTGGTTTTTTGAGAAGATTATTAAAATTGACAAAACATTAGCTGGACTAAAAAAGAAAAAAAGAAAGAAGATGAAAATAAATAAAATAAAATAATATAAATGATAGAGGTGTTATCACCACTGATCCCACAGAAATAATGAGTATCATGAAAGGATACCTTGAGAAATTAGATGCCAACAAGATGGATAACTTAGATGAAATGGACAAATTTCTACAAACACACAAGCAAACTAGCAAACTATGTTGAAGAAAGAAGAAATAGAAGATCACAATAGAACAATCACAAGTAGCAAGATTGAATTATTCATCAAAAACCTCCAAACCAGGAAAAGACCAGGACCAGATGGCTTCATGTGTGAATTCTACCAATCGTTCTGGAAAGACTAACACCAATCCTGCTTCAACTCTTCCATGAAACAGAAGTGGAGGGAACATTATCTAACTCATTCTATGATGTAAACATTACCTTAATACCAAAGCCACATACAGATACCAGAAGAACAGAAAACTAAAGACCACTCACTCTAATGAACTTAGATGCTAAAATGCTCAACAAGTTACTTGCTAATTATATTCAACAATACATCAAACAAATTATACAGCATGATCAATTGTGTTTTATTCCAGGTATGCAAGGATGATCCAACATAAGAAAATCAAACAATGTAAAATACCACATTAACAGAGAAAAAGAAAAAAAATCACGTGATCATCTCTATTCATGGAGAAAAAGCATTTTACAAGATATAGCATGTTTCCCTGATAAAAACACTTCAAAAGATAGGAAGAGAAGGAAACTTCCTAAACATGGTAAAGGGTATATATTAAAAGCCCACATTTAACATCATATTCAATGGAAAAATACTAAAGGCTTTCCCTCTAAGGTCTGGCACAAGACAAGATAGCCCACTGTCACTGCACTTATTTAACATTGTTTGGAACTACTCGCTTGAGCACTTAGGCAAGAAAAAGAAATAAAAGAAATACAAATTGGAAAGGAAGAAGTAAACATTTCACTATTTGCAGATGACATGATCCTGTATGTGGAAAGCATTGAAAAACCTGCAACAAAGTTTCTAGAGCTGATAAATGTGTTCAGTAAAATGGTATGATGTAAGAACAACATGCAAAAATCAGAAGCATTTATGTCACTAATAATGAGTAATATGAGGAGGAAATCAAGAAAGACATTCCATTTACAATAGCAACTAAAAGAATCAAATATCTCGGAATAAATTAACTAAGGATGTAAAGGGCATGTACACAGAAAACTATACAACATGGTAGAGGAAATATAAGAATACCTATATAAATAGAAGAATGACCCTGTTCATGGATCAGAAGACTAAATATCATTAAGATATCTAACCAACTCAAATTGTTTACATATTTAACACAATCCCTATAAATATTAAAACAGCATTTTTTACTGAATGGGAAAAGTTAATATGAAATTCATTTGGAAGTACAAGGGGCCCCAAATAGCCAAAATATATTGAAAAAGAAAAAGGAAATTGCAGGAATCAAACTTATTGACTTTAAAGGATACTACAATTCTACAATGGTAAAAAATGTACTGTTTTGGAATAAGGATAGACATACTGGTTGATGAAACCAAATTGAGAGTTTTGAATTAAACCCACACATATCTGGCAAGCTGATATTCAGCAAGGCCCATCAAACCTACTCAACTGGAACAGAATGGCCTCTTCAAGAAATGGTGCAGGGAAAACTGGATATTCATATCCAAAAAAAATGAGAGAGGATCACCATCTTACACATTACAAAAAATTTATCTCAAATGGATCAAAGATCTAAATAGAAGAGCCAAGACCATAAAGCTCCTAAAAGTAATGTAGGGAAGCATCTATGAGATCTTGTAGTAAGAAATGGTTTCATAAACTATGCATCCAAAACATATGCAATGAAAGAAAAAATAGACAAATGATACCTTTACAAAATTAAATATATTTTGAGCTTCAAAGTAGTTTCTCAAGCAAGTGAAAAGGCAGTCTACTCAATGAGAGAAAATATTTGGCAACAATCTATCTTATAAGGGCCTAATATTCAGCATATATTAAGAAATCTTACATCTCGAAAATAAAAATACAAACAACCCATTTACAAATTGGCAAAAAACTTTTATAGACACTTCTCCAAAGAAAAAATAAAAAGGATATTAAAAGATGTTCATCATCAATAGCTATGAGGGAAATACATTTCAAAACTGTAATGAGATATCATCTTACCCCTCTAGGAATGAATGCTAATTTAGAAAAAAAGAAACACAGGAAACTACAAATGTTGGAGAGAATGTAAAGGAATGGCAACACTCATCAACTGATGTTGGGAATGTCAAATGGCATAGCCATTATAGAAGATGATTTGGCAGTTCCTCTGGAAGCTATAGAATTGCCATATGAACCAGCAATACCACTGCTGGATATATACCCAGAAGAATTGAAAGCAAGGACACAAACAGATATATGCACCCCAAAGTTCATAGCAGCATTATTTCACTATTGCCAAAAAAGTTGGAAATAACCCAAGTGTCCGTCAAAAGATGAATGGATAAGCAAAATGTGGTATATATATAAAATGGAATATTACTCAGCTGTAAGAAAGAATGAAGTTTGGACACTTATGACAACATGGATGAATCTTTGAAGACTATGTTGAGTAAATTAAGCCAGTCACTAAAGGACAAATATTACATGACCCCACGGATATGACCTAAGCATCTTGAGCAGACTCACAGAGATAGAGTCCGGAAGATAGTTTACCAGGTGACAGAAAGGAAGTAGAGAGCGGTGAGTTGATGCTCAATCTGTACAGAACCTATCATAATTAGAAGGGCATGGTTTAGCAGTGGATGGAGGGATGGTGGTGCATGGATATGAGTGGGGTTAATGGTGCTGAAGTATGAGGGTGAGCAGGGTTCAAGGGGTGGAATGGACTATCCACGGAAATTTGGGGAAGTCTGGAGGAAGAAATAGGTGAACTTTGGGGAAGTGGAGGACTGTGGTTGAAAATACAATTATGGGAATGTTGTTTTGGAAAATATGGCAGGGGAAGGTCACTGACTCAGGGTGTTAGTGGTGAGGGAATGTGTAGTAAATGGTGAACCTGGAGCATACTTCTGTGGAATATGAATGTGTTCATTGTGTTATAAGGTGTTTTCTCAGTGAGTGGAGACCCACACAATAAACAACAAAATATTAAACTCCCATCCTGGGGAGTCCATCTACAGTCTCAAATAATGGATCAAGAATCTCTCAAGTACATAGGCAGTGACCAATAAAAGAAAACAGATCATTATGTCAAGCCCTCACTATTAATGCATGGAACTTTGAACCTTATTCTTGTAAAATTGAAACTTAGCCTAGCAATAACTATTGCCTCAGAGTTACCTCCTGGAAACCTCATTGTTATTCAAATGTGGCCTTTCTCTAACCCAAACTCAGCAAAAAAAAAAAAATGCACTATTTTCTCCTCAGTATGGTATGTGAATCCCAGGGCACAGAGGGATTAATTACAAGCACCAACCAGTCATGCATTTGGAAAAAGAACTTGACTATAAGGGGGAAACATCAAATACGAAACAGTTTTTATGGCTAAGAGATTTCAAAATGAGTCTGGAGATCATTGCACAGGTTACAGTTATGCATGTCTCAAGCAGATCTCACTTACTGCCAGCATTAACATATCCACAAAAGTGGGTGCTACTGAGAGCTGTAGAACCATCAAGACACTATAGGCAATGCACACAGTCCCTTTAAATCATCACCCTGTTGGTAGACCTTACCTTGAATTATATAACAACCCATTTCCCCAATGTAACAGAGTTAGGCTTACTTATAATTTCTCTACACATAATTCTTCTACACCTTTATTTGAGCCTAGTTTTAGCATGATAGCTGTTAAATATATGTCTCAGAGACTTAAATCTTCACTCTGTTCATATGCCTTTTAAACCTACTCTCCAGCTCATTGGACTGGCCCAGGACAAGTAACAAAATGATGATAATGGACAACGCCCACCCCCAAAAAACAGAATATCTACAAATACAAACAAAATGGTTCCTTCCATCTACCCCATAATATCTAAGCCCTCTCTCAATCTGAGTCAAAGCAGGAATCATCCCCAAATCCTCAAAGTTGAGGAATGAACAAACATAAGGGGAGGAATGCATCCTTGGGCAAAGTAAATTTAATATTGCAATAATGGAAGAACACGTAACTTTGTAATGAAGATAGTGGTTACCAGAGGGGATAGAGAATGAATAAAGATACATAGGGCATTTTTAGGACACTATAATTAAATGTAAATCACAATGTAAACTAAAAGACCTTGGTAAGTAGCAATGCTTCAATATTTATTCACCAAGTGTAACAATATACCACACAATTGTGAGATAAATAGGGGAAGATGTGGGAGGGGAGAGGGGTATACGGTAATCCCTTATACTATTGATGTATCTATTCTGAAATCTAAAACTGCATTAAAAATAAAGTTTAGCATATTTTAAAAAGCTGTAGGCACTATTCATGCTATGTAACTTACTTAAAATTCGTTTTCATATGTGAAATATGTATCTGATAATTTTAGCTCATCAATGTATTCAAAGGATTAAATGTGATCAAACAAAATATATAACACACTTTTGAGCAAAAAGGAACTTTAATAAATCATTTGTCTCTGTTAGTATTACCCCATAGGAATATTCTCTATCACCAGACTACTATTGTTAAATTCAGTCATGGTAGTCCAAGCTGGACATAAAGACTGTGCATTTATAAAGCATTCTTTTGAGTCTTCTGTTTATATCCTTATATGTAGTCTGTAGAGGAAAGGATTCAACATACGGATAACCACATTATACATTAATTTTCAAAAGACATTGTTCTCAGAGGTGTGCAGAGGAAGGGCTAAAGTTGACAGCAATGGCTGTGTCATAGCACAATACTATCACTGAAAGGCAGCTGCTACATGTGTTTCCCCCAAGTAGAAGTGACCTAGAGAATGGTGGAGAAGAAATGCACATAAGATAGGAGGATGAAGATATGGTTGTAAGAACCAAGAGAGCTCCTACAGGATTGTTGGTCATAACATTGAAGCAGTAGGAGAGCTGAGGCTGTGGGTTGAGATCACAGAAGAAATGATGGACAATATTGGAAACACAGAAGGAGAGATGTGGCATTAGAACAGTGTGTAGGAGGGCATGGAGATAGGCCACAACACAGAGTCCAGCCACCAGCTGGAAACAGTGGAGAGGATTCATTATGGAGGTGTAATGTGAAGGGTAGTGTATCATCACATACCTATCCTAGGCCATCACTCAAGAGAAGAGGGTTGCCCAAATTCACAAAAGAGATGAAGAATGGCTGGGTGAGGCAGCCTGTAAAAGAAATGGTCTTGGTATCTGTTAAGGTCTTCATGACTATTTGAGGGACTGTGTAGGAAGTAAAACAGATGTCCACAAAAGCCAAGTTTCTATGGAAGAAATACATGTTAATGGAGGTGGGTCAATGGCTAAGATGGCTAAGATGCTGTGCATCTTCCCTGATAAGGTGACCAAGTACATACAGAAGAAGATCCCAAACAGGAATCTTTCCTGCTCTGAGTTGGAAAATTCCAGATCAAATCACAGATGACCATTAGATTTCTCCTTTCCATCCTCCCAATAGTTCTAGAATAAAAAAAAAATCTATTATGGAATCCAGTAATGTTAAATCTCTTATTCACAAGGTCACAAAATTTTGTGTATTCTTGTGTGTCTGTTATACAGAACCATGTTTGCCAATTAGATATTATATTTGTGTTACAGTCCCTGAATATATAATACTTAGTTTTATTCAAGAAAGAATGATATTTCATCCAAATCAAAATACAATTTTAACAAATGAACAGTTGTTCTTAAAATTGAGTCAAGTAGATGGCTGTACCCACAGTATTAATGCAAATAATATCTAACTTTTCTTTCAAGTTACATATCTGTTTATTTATGTACTTCGGCAAGGGTAAGATAATACATACTTGGTAGCAATTGTTACAGTGTAACATATATTTATTATAATGATGAGCCTATTGTATGAGAAATAAACAGTCTAATGTTTGGTCCAGGCTGTAAAAATGCTAATATGCAAGATGGAGTGGGCTTCTGCTAATCCAATTAGTATATTTAGCATACCTTATGTGGTCTAGATGGCTACAGCTTGATTGTCACTTTGGGGATACTTTATTGTGTTAAATCATGGAGTAAGAACTTTATGCTCAGGAGGGCTAAAAGGGAAAGGAAGAGAGAACAGGGATTGTTCAGTGGTTTACTGGATGGTAATATTTTTGCATTTATATATTTCAAATACATTTTCATTAGTTATTCCAAGCTTTTTTAAGCATTGGGTACTCATATTTTGTTTGGTATGAAATACACTACGATCAGCTAGATTATGCTCTTATTTGACATAAAAGGAAACCGAGTCTTAAGCAATGGTTGGCCACAGGTTGGAGCTGAGTGGGATACAGGGTCCCAACTCAGACTTGTGGCTAACCCCTCCCAGGCCCAAGAGTTGCTTTGGTTTTGTCCAATATGGCTTAATGCTATTAATTTAACATGTGCGTGAGTTTCTCTTAAGATATGTGTGAGTGTAGGCAGAGGAGGAAGAGCATGCAGCGCCGAGGCAGGCCTTCTGGTACTAAGCCAAGACTGAGCATCCTACCAAGGGAAACAGCCCGGTGCTCCCGGACACCAGATTCCTCCAGCGCTGTCTAGAGGAACAGCCCGGGAGCAGTTCTGGAGGGTATTTGAGTGATTGGAGAAAGGGAAAGAAAGCCTTGTTCTGAAGCAGAGCGTGGATATTTTAATTTTAATGATAACTCATTGTCCATATGTGTGATAATTCTGCTTTTGCGATATTTTGATAACTTTCATAAAATCAATTTGGCCTTTCCCTGAAACCAAAACAATGGTTAATTCCCTTGAAGCAGAGTCATAATAGGCTCAAGTAGCAATATATTTCTCAGAGTCAATTTCAACAAGATAAGTCAAAATAAAGTAATTCATATTTTCATATTAAAAGTAATTTTTTTGGAACTCCTTTGTTTCACTAAATTAAAATAAATCGTTAGAAACCATATATGCCTAATGGTGTCACCAGGCATTGACAACACCAGTTACTATTTTCACCCATTTTCTTTGGGCTTCTGTTTATTCCCTGTGTGGTTTTTTTTTACACAAACCCATTTTATTTATACATATTAATAAAGCATACAATTCATCCAAAGTGTACAATCAATGGTATTTGGTATAATCTCATAGTTGTACTTTCATCACTTCAATCATTATTAGAGCATTTTCATTATTTCAATAGTAATAATAAACAAAAAAACAGACAAGCAAAAAAAACAAGAAAATTCCTCACCTCTCAATCTATTTATGCTTCTCCTCCTGTACTTAGCTGGTGTTTCTGGCTATTTGATCCAAAGTGTATAATCAATGCCTTCCAGTATAATAAAAATGCTGTACAGTAGTCATCTAAAAATTTTAGAACAATTTCATTACTTCAAAATAAAGACTCCACACCCCTTAGCATTCCTTCCTCAGATCTAATAATCACTAATGTCATTTCATCTTTATAAATGGATAAATTGAACCTGGGGGACATTGAGTGAAGCAAGCCTGACACAAAAGGGCAAATACTTCATGATTGCCCTATTATGAACTAAATTTATTATGTAAGTATAAATATATTTTGAAATATGAATATGGGTAGAGTTGCATATATAAGACCATTTTTATTTGTAGCTGACCAAATATAACTTAATACTACAAAATCTTAATATCACACACAAAAAAATTTATACTAAGTGAAGTAGACCAGACACAGAATAATACATTTGTATTAACATATGAAATGTTAATATCTTTTAATTTTAATTAATTAAATTATTTTCACAGCCATGTTTTTTAATCTGACCTAATAGAAACATTTGCACTTAATGAGTAATTATCCCTTCAATCTGAAATTTATATACCTATTGTCAGATTTCCTTAATTCCACTTTCTTTCCCCATGGTAGAATAAATTTTAGTCTCTAAAACCACAAGCCTGCCTTTTTTTCTTCTGTTGAATATTACTTCTATGGTCTTCTCTGATCACTTGATTAAAGGCTCAGGCTGGTGTGGTAAGTCAACTGGAGCCCAGATATTGTGGATTGGATTTTCAAGTACCTTCACCATAGCAGCTCATATGCATTTCTTTTGTGAAGAAGAAATAAGTATCCATCTACACCCTTCAAATTCTTCATTTAATATCTTTCTGTTCTCCAACTTCTTACTGGATTCTCACTCAAAATATCTGAAGAAAAGGTTTGTGAGACAATCAACACAATTTTATGGTTTCTGCATCATGTTGATTTTTCCTTCTGTATTTGTCATCAGAAAACATAACCATTAATCTATCATTTACACTAGTAATTAGATTCTCTGATTTTTATTATTTTCCTGAAATTTTATTATTTCTGATTTATGTCACTTAAATTTGATTTATTAATATTAAATGCTGTAATTGTCTTTCCCTACGTAACATCTTGTCATCTGAAAGTTTCATGAATTAAAGTTTACATTTTGCTTTGTGTTGATGGATTGTTATAAAAACTATTTTACATGCTACAATGCAGGGAATTAGTCATTAGATATCTCCTAACTAAATTTTAAAAATATGATGCATACCCTATTGGTTGTGATCTGTTGGCACCTACCATGCTCCTCCTCTCTGAATACTTGTTCACAAGAATAATGGGAACGTGTGCATTGAACCACATTCTTAGACAAAGGCATAAAAGTGGAAAAAGAATGAGATAAAATAAATATAAAATATATAACCTACAAATACAGTGTTATCCCCTCTTTTTCAATCTTAAGAATTATTTCCTTTTTAAAGCTTCTTTTTCAGCCAATATTTCATGACATTTTGCACTGGTTAGAACTTCCAGCAAAATTTTGAATAGAAGCTACAACAGTAGAAATCTTTGATTGTTCTTTTTCTTTGGGTCTAAAGCATTCAATATCAAACATGATGTTGGCTATAGGTAATATATATATATATATATGTCTTTTATCAGATTGAGGAAGATCTTTTCTCTTCCCAGTTCACGGAAACATTTTATTAAGAATATATATGCAATTTTTTCAAATGACTTTTCTGAATTGCTTAGATGAGCACATGAGCTTTCTTTTTTGTTTCTTTATATGGGGAATTACACTTATTGTGTGAGTGATGTTTAAAATTTTTTAATATATTATTGAAGTATATCATTCACAAGTGAACATACATAAACAATAAGTGTATAGTAAAAGTTGTGAACTTACAAAATAAACATGCATAATACAGGGATCCCATACCTCACCCCTCCACCAACACCTGGCATTGTTGTGAAACATTTCTTACAAACTATGCAAGATCATCATCAAAATATTACTATTAATGATAGTCCAAGTCTTACATTTGGTGTATTTTTCCCCAACCAACCTTATTTTTTAAAAATATATTTTTATTATAGAGGTTGTGAACTTAGAAAACAATCATGCTATGTGTGGAATTCCCATACAACATTTCTTCACCAACACACCACATGGACTGTTGTAAGCAGCAATACAGTAATAGTCTTGCATCAATGCTAAAAAATGTACTGTGTTGATAATGGTGGTGGTATGAAAAAGTGTGCCAAATTGATGCTATGGACCATGGTTGGTGGTAATAATCTGATGATATAATTTCATAATCTGTGACTGTGATTTTTTAATAGTAAACTACCCCTACACTCCTTGGGTAAAACATGGTTTACTGTCATGGTTTACTGTCATTCTTAAATATTATTGATTTAATTTTAAAAATTTTGTTGAGAATATATGCAACTGTGTTTATTAAAGATATTAGTCTGTCTATAATTTTCTCTTCTTTTCTTTTGAAATATTTTGACTATATTTGGTATCCAGGCAATGGTGACCCCATAGTATGAGATAGAAAGTTTCTCATCATGCTAAAATTTCAGATGAGGTGTTTTGTTTTGTTTTGTTTTTTCTTTTTGAGGTACCAGGGCTGGGGATTGAATGCAGAACCTCATATGTAGGAAGTTGGCACTCAACACTAAGCCATATTTGCTCTCCTAAATTGTGTTTTTCATAAGTTTGTTTGTTCTTTATTCTTTCATTTTCAGGAAGTACCAAGAACTCCCATGTGCGAGGCAGATGCTCAACCACCGGAACCATATTCATTCCCCAACAGTTTTTTGTTTATTTGTTTTTTATTGGTAAAATTTGTAATAGTTTACATTTGGTAGAAGCACAAATGAAAACATGTTCCTTGATACTATGTTGTGGGAAGGCTTTGATCTATATATTCAATTTCTTTAATAGAAGAAGGGCTATTTTGATAGTTTGTGACTTTCAAGATATTTGTACATTCCATTTAAGTTGTTCAAGTCAATGGTAAACATTTTTCATGGCATTACGTTCTTATCCTTTTAATAAATGTAGAAACTAAGATGTCGATTTTCTCATTAATTTTTTCATAAATTTCTCTCTTCTTGTTCAGAGTACTCAGAATGTATCCATTTTATTGATTATCTCAGATAAGTGCCATTTGATTTCCTAAGTTTTATATAATATTTCAGGGATTTTTCTAATGGTCTTTTTCATTTTCTTTATTCTCCTGCTTAGATGTGCTAATTTTGCTCATATTTGTCTGTTTCTGAGGTTGAAGCTGTGGGCATTTATTTGAAAGTTATTTTTTTCCTAATGTAAGTGTATAGTGCTGTGAATTTCTCCTTATTCACTTCTTTAATTTCACCCCCTAAAAATGTTTCTATTATTTCATTAAGTTAAAAAAAATCCATATTTTATTTTCTCTTTGACCCATGTATTGTTAATTAGTGAGTGATTTAGTTTTCAAATATTTGGATATTTTTCTGATATATTTCCATTATTGATTTCTTATTTTAATCTATTTTGATTAGAAATCATACCTGTATGATTTAAATTCTTTAGAATTTTGTCTAAAATATGATTTGTAGTTGTATATTTTCCATATACACTTGAAGAAGAAATTTGTATTTTTCTGTTATTGTGTAGTGTATTGAATAAGTGTTGATAATTAGGTCAAGTTGGCTGATGGTGCCGTTCAAATCATCTGTGTCCTTGCTGATTTTTCATTGTCTCCATGTTCTATTAGTTACTAAGGGAAGGGTATTAACACCTTTCTTTATAATTATAGATTTGTATATTTCCTTGTAGTTCTATAAGTTTTAGCTGAAAGAATACTTTGGACTCCTGTTTTCCATGCAATGACAAAAATGATTTCAGTAGTCAGAAAGAATTTCCATCTCTTTTTCAGCCAGCCAGCTTCTCTTGGGGAATTCATTTAAAACATTCATCAGTATTCCCAGCTTACAGCCAGCCCTACAGAATTCTGAATTGCACATACCCACAGTCACAGTCACATGAGTTAATTTCTACAATATAATAATATATATATATATACACACACACACATATATATATATAACATATATATATTTACATTATATATATGTCAGTTCTGTTTCCTGGGGAACCATGGCCAATACAACATAAAGTGAAATTTTATTTAGTTGTAAAAAGGAATTTGGTACCAAAGCCTGCCACAATATATATGAACTTTGGAGACATTTTGTGAGTGATATAAGCCAGACACAAAAGGATAAATATTGCATGTTCTCACTTATATAAAGTAATTAGAATATACAAATTTATAGTGTCAAAAACTAGAATGTATTTTACCGGGGGCACAGTTGGGGTAGGTAATGTGGAGTTAAGGCTTATTTGGTATATAATTTCCATTTAGCTTAAGTAGCACAACATTGTGAAAATAATTAACACAAATGTATGCATATTTTGAGGTGGTTAAAAGGCAAACTTAAAAAAAATGGTAGAATTCAAACTATAGAGCCCAGTTAATAGTATCATTATAATAGTGTTGCATCAATTGTAACAAAATTATAACACTAATAATATAGGAAATTGCATATTTGAGTGGGGTTTTTGGGAACTCTGTACTTTCTGCATAATATTTCTGTACACATACAATTACTCTTAAAAATATAAAGAAAGAAGCCTGCAGTTTACTTACAAAGCTTACCAGCAATTAGGCAAATAAGAGATGTGATAGGGGTTACAATATGTTCGACATAGGGCATTTAGCATCATAGATGAATTTTCTTGTGTGGTTGAAGATGAAAGGGATATTGCAAGAACAATGAAGATTGAGCCAGCAAAGACTCAGGGGGAGAAAACTCCACCTTACATCAGTCCATTTTATTCATTAATAAATTTACCTGGCCAGTCTCATAGGGCTCTCTGCAATCCCTGATACAAAGATTTACAATTTTTCAATTTACTAATCTAAAACTTAAAAAAGAATGAATGGGAGGTTAATGAACATCCTTTCTACACATTTTCCTTATTTTTCCAGAACTATTTAGTTATTCCTCAAGATCAAGGGGTCTTCAACTCTTTACATCTAATTCCACACAATACAGATCAACTGCATCCTTATGAGAAAACACTTGTAAAATATCATTCTATAACTTTTATTCTAGATTCTGACTGTATGAGCTTGCCTATTCTAATTGTTTCAAATCAGTGAGAACATACAATATTTTTCCTTTTTGTGTCTGACATTTCACTCAATATGTCCAGGGGATGGTGTGTGGGTAAGGAATCAGAATTTAAGGCTTAAAATATACAGGTTTCCTATTTGGAATGATGAAAACCTTTTGGTACTGGATGATGGTGATGGTAGCACAGCATTGTCAATGTAATTAACAGCACTGAAAAAATATATGTGAAGGTGATTAAAATGGGAAATGCTGGATTATATATATGGTTACAGAATAAAAATTAAACCATGAATTATGGTTTAAGTACAATTATAAAAATGTGTGCTCATCAATTGTAACAAATGTTCCACACCAATGTAAGGTGTTAATAGGGTTGTATAAGTGAATCCAATATTTTATGCATGATTGTTCTTTAAACCCATAATAAAGAAAAACAAAGAAAAATATCATTTGACTTTTATTCAGTTATTTGTTCTGATAATTATAGATGCACATGTTGGTAGAACCAGATATAAGAAAAAAAAATAAAATTAAAATATTTTGTCCATAAGTGTCAAGTGAAATAATGGCTGTTTTATATGTATGTATGTACAAATAAAGTATATGTAGCTGAAATATTATCTAATTGCAAATAAAAACATTTGAAAATTAAAATGAAATAGCTTTATTCCTTCAAGTAGCCAGTCCATCCAGTCTAGTGCTTCAGGATGAATCAAAACAGCATGATAATACTGGGTTTTGTTAGTGCCCAACTAGCCTGCCTTGCCCTGTGAAGGGAAAGAAATAAAAGTTCTGCTCCTAGGAATGACTGCTACCTTGAGAATGCTGGTGTAAGCAGTCTGTGGGGGTTAAACCATCATCACAAGCAGACACCCAGTCAGGGCAAGCCAGACTACCAGGGGTAATCTGCTATTTCTGTTCATTTGTTACTAGATCAAGGGAACCAGAAAAATATGGGGGGTAGACAAGTTATGAACCTGCAGGCAAATTCGTTCTGAGTGTATTCCCATAGTACATGAGACAGAACAAATCATATACGTGCCATTTGTGTTCTCTGTGAGGTTCCAGATAACACTTTCCCTGAGAGGATGGAGATACAACAACATGGATGTGTGTTGTATATATTGAGTTACTGTATATACTGTATATATTGTATATATTGAGTACCAACTGTGTGTAAGGCATAGTGCTAGGTATTGAGGAAGGTGCCAACCAAAGCACAGCCCCTGTTTTCAGGGAACTTTCATTTTAGTGGGTCATAAGACACATGCCTAGGTGATTCTTAACCCAGGTAAGCAAATGTGTCTTGTTTGACCCTCATCTTTCTATTTTTTATTTTCTTCACTAATATGCCAAAATAAGTAAAATGGCTGCCATCTGTATAAAAAAGTATTATGTATGTGTATGTTTGCTGTATATATGCTTTTGTGTTTGTATGAGAGTTTGAAAGGGTAAAGAAGAAACTCATTAGCATTGGTGGCCTCTGGAGAGAGGGAATTGTTGCAATATTTTATGATTTCTTTTAAAGGTGTTATAAGTAATTACTTTAAAAATTAAACAAGCCAAAAATATGGGGAATTTGCATAAAAATTAAGATTTCTGGCTTTACAATACAACTCAGATACTCTAGCAGTACAGTATGCAACTAAAACTGGCAATATATGCAACTGTCAGCAGTATGCTCATGACTCCTGCATATTCCAGGACAAGTTTCCTGAGAAGATCATGGCAGGGATCAATATTGAAGCCCTGATGAGTTGGAAAGGTAAAGAGATGGCAGGTGGAAGGAAAGTATTGTATGCAAATGGGTGGTCTTTTTAAAATGCAGGATGCAAGTCAGCAAGTGGCAATGAAGTTGGAGTGCTGGGTAGGGATGTCCAGTTCACAAAGAACATTGTGTGCCCCGAAGAAGAGTATTTTATTTTGAAGACTGTGGAAGTCAGGGTGGGAGGGCATTTGTGTAGTAACAAATTATTCTTACACAGAGAGAAATCTGGCCTTTGCCTTTGACAACTGGGAGGTGATTTTTAGGGCCTTGTAATGAATTGCCTTATGGAAGTGTCTTTGCCTGGGGTCCTTGACTAAATGACAATCTAACAATATGATTTATGATGGGGGCTTCAGCCTAAGCATTATCATTTCTACCTCTGAAGGAACCAGAGACTAAATATCTCCTGGTTATTTAGGAGGAGATGGAGGATGAGGGGATGGAGAGTACCAGTCAATACAGGTCAGTTATCAATGCATTATGTGATTGAGGTTCAATGATAATTCCAGACAGTAAAGCCATTGGTAAACTCCCCTGGTTGGCAATACTCCAGGCATATATTCATACATTGATGCCAGGAAAGTAAAATGTCAAAAACTCCCCCTGGAGAAGACAAAGGATGTTACATGTTTAGTACTTCCCCAGAGTATGCCTAATGTGTTTCTGCCCATTATGATTTTAATCTGTAATCTGTATTTATTCCCTGTAAAAACCATAAACCATATGCATAAAAGTTTTCAATAAGGTCTGTGTGTTCATCTTTCAAATGATGAAACCTAAGATTGGATTGGGGAACTCTCTGACTAGATTGAATGTCTCAAATGTCTCCCACAGACATGTTGAAGACCTAACTCCCAGTATCATGGATGTGAATTCATTTGTAAATCAGATCTTTCAAGATATTAAAGTAAAGCTGAATCAGGGTGGGCCTTAATAAAAAAGACTGGAGCCCTTATGGGCAGAAGATATTGGACTCAATAAATTAGAAGGCAGAGGAGGAGACAGGAGTAATAAATCACCATGTGATATATGAAGAGATTGCTTACCAGCAAGCCACCACCAGAATTCAACAGACTTTGGGGAAGTCTTGGCCAGGCAATATTTTAAATTTGAGCTTGTAGCCTCCAGTAAATTCCTATTGTTTAAGTCAAACACTCTGTGGTAAATTGTTATAGCAGATACGGCACACTAAGAAAACTCTCAATTAACAATTGTTGTTCACAAGCAGGGAGGGTTTGAGGGGACTGTCTCTGCAAATACTTCCTTTCTCAACTTTTCACAGCATTGAAGGATTTTAAGCTGAAAACTGTCATCAAATTTGCGTTTCAGAAAGAATATTTAGACAGCAGAGTGAAGAGACATTGGAGGAGGACAAGACTACTGGCAATAGACCAGAGATATGGGTTGACAGTAATTCATGCATATATAAGAGCCTAAACTGTGACAATGGCAGGGAAACAGATATCAGAGACATTAATGGTATAGATCCAAGAGGTCAGCTACCAATTTGGAGGTAAAAGGGAATGGAAAGTCCAGGGTGACTCCCAGATTGCTACAAGGCAGTCTGTGGTAAGTACCAAGTGAGTTTTAGACCTATGTAAGGCATGGGGACTCAGGAGACATTTGGAGATTCTGACTGGACAATGCAGAAATGCTGCAGGAGTGGATCTCCTGAAATATAAGGAGTGTCCCATGTATGAAACGCACTATCATGATAATTAGCTCCTCTCCCCATTCCAGGCATCAAATGTGCCTCAGTAATTTATCATAGGAAATGCCCTCTCTGGAGGACACAGTATGGTAGAATTGGAATTTCAGTTGCAGAAACTTAATTCTTATGGCTTAAAAGACAAAGAATGTCCAACTAACAAGTAGTTAAGTTATATGTCCTTTGGAAATAGATTTTCTTGTATCTGTCTTCATCCATTACATCTTAATTTGTCATTACTAAAGAACTTTTTGTGTTCTTCAGCAGCCAGGATGTTGATGCTACTTGGAGGTTTACTTTAGGCAAGAATTCCTAAACAGAATGTATTGCATGTCAACAAACCAGACTGCCCTGCTAACACCTCTGTCACAGGTATGGGCACAGTCCCTTATCCTCCTGTGGTTCTGAAGTTTAAATCAGGGAGTTAATTAACCAGGTAGAATTTTCTGTAATCACTTTTCCCCTGAGATTTGCTTTATCATTTTGGGGTCTTTCACAAAAGAGAGAAACAGGTGGTATCCTTGAAAGCAGGAAACAAATTTTTGGCTGCTTTAGTGCCTGCTACAATACCCATGAAAATATTTGATAACATTTGTTACTTAGATCAGAATTTTTTTTTTTTAAAGATTTTATTTATTTATTCATTTATCCCCCCCTTGCTGCTTGTGCTCGCTGGGTCAGCCAACCACGCCGTGCGGGCGGGCTTGCCTTCACCAGGAGGCCCCGGGAACCGAACCTGGGGCCTCCCATATGGTAAACGGGAGCCCTACTGATTGAGCCACAGCCGCTTCCCTTAGATCAGAATTGAAAATATTTTCCTTTTGAGATGTGCTGGCCAGCTACCATTTGAACAATATGTGATTTCAGACTTAATGCATGATTTAAGAAATATTTAAAGCAATATCCAATCCACTATTAATAATGTAATAATAGGTAATGAGTCTTGTACCAGATGCTTTATACTTTTAATATTCACTTAAAGCCAAATACATAGCTACTACTATCATTTTCATGATATAAATGAGTGAATTGTGATATTGAAACTAACTTACCCAAGGGCATACAACTAGTAAGTGGTAGGAGCAGGTATTCCCACCCAGTGAGCTGGTATTCCCACCACTATGCTACATTGCTTCCAGGGTCTGAGAATCCCTTTCTTCAGTGGCTCTGAACTTTGGGCTCAATACAGGTGCTTTCAAATTAGGGTTCCTATTTAAACTTTTCAGCTGAGAATGTAACAATAATGCTCCATTTGGTGATGAGGGGCATATGGGAGAGAAGACTGAGTTGGTTGTTTGGCACAGGGTGGAGGGAGGGCATAACCCATCATGCTTCGTATCACAACACAGCTGTGGCAATGAGGGATCACGAATTTATTGAAGCTTGTAGGAGAACTGGGTCAGGACAACAAATTTTTCTAACCCAACAGCAGTGTAGGACTTTAGGAAGATCAATAAAAGTTTTGGTATCTTCTGAGGGGTATTGTTTGGCCCATGTTTGTTTTCATTTTGTAATATTAAAATATCTCATTATGAAATATTTCAAACATACAGAAAATAATAATGCAGACACATAGGCACCATTGAATTGATAGTTATTTTCCCACGTGAGATCCTGTTCTCTCTTTCTTCAAAGCAACAATATTAGAGATACAAGTAATACCAACATCATTCCTTCTTTGTCTCCACTTCCAGAGGCAGCAACTATCTTTCAGTTTCTGTGTTTCATTCCCATGCTAGGTTCTTATTTTCCAAATTGTTAATTGTGGCATAACCCAGATATGGTAAGATATACAAATTTAATTGTACAATTTGATAAATTGTAACGTGTAAATACACCTGGATGATGAATGTTTGTATATGTATATCTCAAAACAAGATAGAAATCAAGATATTGGGCATATCTAGGAAATCAAAAGAATCTTGGTCTTACAACATTTTTAAAGTAAATTTATTAGCACTGCTGAATGCAATGATATCACTGCACCACTGTCACACTCATCTACTGTACAACTACATCCTTCCACCTTATCATAGATTTTGCCTGTATGGACATCATGAGCCCTGAATTTCAGCAGATATGCAACACCTACTCTCCAGTTCATTGGACTCATCCAGGACAACTAACAAGAAGATGATGATGGACAATGCTGATCCCAAGGAACAGAGAGTGTCTGAAACTGCAAGCAAGATAGCTCTATCCATCTGTCCCATGGGATCTAAGATCCCTCTCAATTAGAAGCAGAGTGGACATCACCATCCCCAAATCCTCAAGATTGGGGAATGAGCAATGGACTAAAGTACACTTATTATTATTCTAGCAATGGAAGAACTCTTATCATTGATGTAAAGGCAGTGGCCACCAGAGATTCTGAGGGATGGGAGAGGGAAGAATAGGTGTAATATGGGGGCATTTTCAGGACATTGAATTAGTCCTGCATGACATTGCAGTAATATATACAGGCCATTGTGTATTTTGTCATAACTCATAAAATTGTGTGGGACAGGGTGTAAAGTATAAGGTAAACTGTAGTCCATGGTTAGTAGCAATGCTTCAATATGGGTTGATCATTTGCAACAAATGTACTACACTAATGAATGATGTTGTTAATGTGTGAAATTTTGGGAGAGGAAGGGAGCAGGGCATATGAGAATCCTTTATGTTTTCTACGTAACTTTTATGTAATCTAAAGCTTCCTAGAAAAAAGTAATTAAAAAAAAGTAAATTGACATACTAATAAGTAAATATTTCAAAATCTAGAGATTTAGTGTAAAATTTAAAATTCTAGCTTCTCTTTTTTTAAATATATTTTTTATTTATTTTTAAAAGATACTTAGCTTACATAAAATGTTACATAAAAAGATATAAGGGATTCCCATATGCTTCACTCCCCACACCTCCCCTTTTCCCCACATTAACAACTTCTTTCATTAGTGTGGTACATTCATTGCAATTGAGGAACACATTTTGGAGTATTACCACTAAGCATGGATTATAGTTTACATTGTAGTTTACATTCTCTCCCATTCAATTCTGTAGGTTATGGCAGGATATGTAATGGCATGTATCTGTCATTGCAATGTCATTCAGGACAATTCCAAGTCCTGAAAATGCCCCCATATTATACCTCTTTTTTCTTCTCCCTGCCTTCAGCACCTCCAGTGGCCACTGTGTCCACATCAATGATATAATTTCTTCCATTACTAGAATTCCAATAAGTCTATAGTATAGAATACCTGTAAGTCCACTCTAATCTGTTATTTTATTCACCAATCCTGAGGGTACTGGGATGGTGATGCCCACTCCACTTCTAATTGATAGGGTGTTTTGATTCCATATAGCTGATGGATAGAACTCTCTTGTTTGCAGTTGTAGACTCTTTTGGTTCCTTGGTATAGTGGTTGTCCATCCTTACCTCCTTGTTAGTTTTCCTGGGTGAGTCCAATGAACTGGAGAGTAGGTGTTGCAACTCCGATGAGGCTCAGGACCCAGATGGCACATGTACAGCCCAGAGATTCTGTTCTCTTGGTTGTACACCAACCAACTCCTGCACCAACTATAGGTTCAAATAAAAGGAATAGAAGATGCATGTGTAGAGAAGTCACAACTGAGACCAACTCTGTCACCATTTACATCACAGAAATAAGAGCAGATAGTGCTGGGTGAGAAGGGCCAAACAGTATGATTTTATTATGAATTTACTTAAAATACAAGTGAGTGTAAGATTAGGATTTCAAGACCTATGAAAAACATCTATGTTTTAATATGTATGTGTTATGTAATTGTGTTAGTGATTTATATGTATATATTAACCATTTCTTTTATTGCATAATTTGTACATTAATTGTGTTTTTTCCTCTTCATATATAGAGGAATTATACCTAAAATAATTTCAAAAATTCTTTGCCCTCTTTCTCTCGCTTTGCCCCTTTGCAGGGCAATGTAATAGCTTATAATTTTGCTCATTTAAATGACTCATTTTATTTTATTTCAATTTTTAAAAGATACTTAGATTACATGAATGTTACACAAAAAATATAGGGATTCCCATAAACCCCACCACCTACACCTCCCACAACCTCCCACATAAACATCTTTCATTAGTGTGGTACATTAACTGCAATTGATAAACACATCCTGGGGTTTTGCCATTAAGCATGGGCCATAGTTTACATTGTAGACCACATTCTCTCCCACAAAGTTCTGTATGTTATATGATGATAAAAATTGGCTTATATCAGACATTGCAATGTCACTCAGGACAATTCCCAAGTCCTGAAAAAGCCCCTATATTACAACTGCTTTTCTCTCTCCCTACCTCCAGAGCCTCCAGTGGGCTTAGGCTCCACATCAACAAAGTAATTTCTTCCATTGCTTGAATCACAATATGTCTATAGAAGAATACAAGTAAGTCCACTCTAGTCCACAGCTCTTCCCCCAATCCTGAGGAGTCTGGGATGGTGATGTCCACTCCACCTCCAATTAAGAGGGGATTTATAGCCCATGGGGAAGAAGAATGGGATTATCCTGCCTGCAGCAGCAGACTCTCTCCATTCCCTGGGATGGGCGTGTCCATCATTATCTCCCCACCAGGTGTCTTGGATGAGTCCACTGAGTTGTAGAGTAGGAGTTGCTGCTCCACTGAGGCTCCGGGCCCAGCTGGCACACAAACAGCCCAAAGACTTAAGTCTTAAGATGTACACCTACCAACTCCAGCACCAAGTATAGATTTGAATAGAAGGGACAGATGAGCCAGGTGCAGGGAAGACATATTTGAGTCTAACACTGTCACTCTCAGGAGCACAGATTCCAAAGTAGAGCCCTCTGATAAAGCATCAATCTCTGGAGCTATTCCCCCTTATATAGGACCTGGGTGTCTCCAGAACCCTCAGGAGCCCCTCTGTGTGGGGTGATATCAGCTTTGGTGTTCTATGAGATCCTATTGAGGTGTGCATGAGCATTTTCTCTGGGATGACCTCCCGACTCTCTTTGCAGTCTCTTAGTCACATGAACTCATTTGTCTTTACCTTTTCCCTCTTTTATTCATGGTCTCTTTCCAGTCATATTGCCAGTTGGCATTTGGTATTAATCCCTCGTTGCCAGGGAGGCTTATCCCTGGGAGTCATGTCCCACGTGGGGAGGAAGGTAATGCATTCATATGCTGAGTTTGGCTTAGAGAGAGGCCACATTTGAGCAACAAGGAGGCTCTCAGGTGGCAACCCTTAGGCACCCCATAACAGGAGGCTAAGTTTCAATTACAAGAGCAAAGACTCATAAGTCTAGTCATCAATAACAAGAACTCATCAGTGGGTCATCCTCTTTTGACAGACACTGTCCCTGCACTCAGAAGACTGTTGCTGCTCCCTTGGAGAATGTGGAAGAGCTCTCCAGGCTGGGAATTCAGTATTCCCTCATTTATTGAGTGATTGTCTACCCACCGTGACCATGCCCCATCCCTTAATCATTTGAACAATTTTATATATCTTTCATTTATATTCAGATGAACTTCTTCCCATGAAACCCCCATCCCAGACACTCCCCACCAATGATCCTCTGCAGCCCCCATTGTAACCCTTCTGTGATATAAACCTTCCTTGAAGATGAAGCCAATATAATAACCAAATAAAATTATTAGGAAAATGAAATAATAATGATAACCTTATATGCAAGAGATAAAATACATGGAAATTCAGAAAAAAAAACTAAAAATAAAATTTAACAGTTTGGGACATTCAAAAATTGGGAAAAAAGAAAAATTAAAAAAAAATGTTTTCCCTTTTATAACTGCATTATGGGGTGTCGAGTCTGTACCGTGGCACCATCCCTCTAATTCCCCAGTGTCTCTCAAATTTTCATTTACATTTCAAAGAAGTTTTAAGTCACAGCAAAGTCACACCAGAATACTAGAGACTTTCATAAACCCAAACTCCTTCCCCTTTCCTCACCCCATATTAAAACCTTTTTTTTTTTCCTGGTTGGTAGCATTGTTATAACTGTTATACAAGTAGAGAAATATAGCTACTAATCATTGTCAATGGTTTACAGTATAGTTTACAATTTAGATGATATTGTTTAATAATTTTTTATGATATTTACCATATCCTGTGTCCATTACTGTAAGGTAATGAAAAACTTTTCTAGTGACCACTAAATACCCCCTGTTTGATCTTTTCTGTTCCTTCCTCCCTATCCCCCTGGGGCACATGACACTCCACTGTCTTGACTCATTGGATGACAAGATTCATAGT
Organism: Tolypeutes matacus; assembly: GCA_026826555.1. NCBI lineage: Eukaryota > Metazoa > Chordata > Mammalia > Cingulata > Chlamyphoridae > Tolypeutes > Tolypeutes matacus. The sequence continues at coordinate 560,834 of JAKSZT010013347.1, read as the reverse complement.
TACATGCCCGGGGTATTCTAACCTGCCCTTCCCAATCTACTCACCTGTCAACCCTGCACCACCAAACCTAGTAATATCACTACCTACCTGTCCTGTCCTTCAATATGCAACTATACTTTATCACTTTACCATAGATTATGTTCATATGGGTGATGGCTCGCAACCTACTCTTCTCTTTCTCTCCCTTGTTAACCTATCTTTCAGACATGGATCTCAGAGACTGCTCACTTTCCTCAATTCAAATCAGTGAGGTCATATACTGTTCATCCTTCAATGCCTGGCTTGCTTCACTCAACATAAGGTCTTCAAGATTCATCCATGTTACTCTGTGTGTTAGCACATTGTTTCTTCTGACAGCTGAGTAATATTCCATTGTATGTATGTATCACATTTTGTTTATCCATTCATCAGTTGATGGGGACTGGGGCTGATTCTAACTTTTGGCAATTGTTAACAATGCCAGTATGAAGATTAGTGGGCATATATCTGTTCGTGTCTTTGCTTTCAATTCTTCTGGGTATATACCCAGCAGTGGAATTGCTGGATCATACAGAAGATCTATTGTTAGTTTTCTGAGGAATCACCAAACGGTCCTCTACAGAGGCTGGACCATGCCACAATCCCACCAGCAGTGGATGAGGGTTCCTATTCCTCCATATCCTCCCCAACACTTTTATTCTGCTGTTTTTTAATAGCTGCCATTCTGATGGGTGTAAGATGGTATCTCGTTGTAGTTTTGATTGGCATTTCCCTAATAGCTAGCGTTGTTGAGCATTTTTTTCATGTGCTTTTCAGCCATTTGTATTTCTTTATTGGAGACGTGTCTTTTCAGGTCACTTGCCCATTTTTTAAATGGGTTGTTTGTCTTTTTATTTTCAAGGTATAGGATTTCTTTATGTATGCAAGATATCAGGCTCCTGTCAGATATATGGTTGCCAATTATTTTCTCCCCTTGGGTAAGCTGCCTTTTTATTTTCTTAATAATGTCCTTTGAGGTGCAGAAGTTTTTAATTTTGAGGAGATCCCATTTATCTCTTTTTTCTCTTGCTAGTCATGCTTTGGCTGTGAAGTTCATGAAACCATTTCCTATTACAAGGTCCTGTAGATGCTTCCCTACATTATCTTTCAAGGTCTTTATGGTTTTGGCTCTTATATTTAGATCTTTGATCCATCTTGAGTTGATTTTTGTATAAGGTGTGAGACGGTTTTCCTCTCTCATTCTTTTGGATATGGATATCCAGTTCTCCAAGCACCACCTGTTAAAGAGGACATTATCTCCCAACTGAGTGGGCTTGGTGGCCTTGTCGAATATGAGATGACTGTATATGTGAGGATCTGTATCAGAAATCTCAATTTGATTCCATTGGTCAGTAGGTCTTTCCTTCTGTCAATATCATGCAGTTTTGATCACTGTAGTTTTGTAGTATGTTTTAAAGTCAGGTAATGTGATAACTCCAACTTCAATTTTCTTTTTCAATATGTCTTTGGCAATTTGGAGCCTCTTACCTTTCCAAATATATTTTGTAGTTAGTTTTTCCAGTTCCTTAAAAAATACAGTGTTGATTTTTATTGGGATTGCATTAAATCTGTAGATTAGTTTTGGTAGGATAGACATCTTGATGATCTTTTGTCTTCCTATCCATGAACAGGAAATATTCTTCCATTTATTTAAATCTTCTTTGATTTCCTTTAACAGTGTTGTGTAGTTTTGTGTATATGAGTCCTTTACATGTTTATTTAAATTTGTTCCTAGGTGTTTGATTCCTTTAGTTACTATTTTAAATGGTATTTGTTTTTTTATTTCCTCCTCAGATTGCTTGTTATTGGTGTACAGAAATGCTACTGATTTTTGAGACTTGATCTTATAGCCTGCAACATTACTGAACTCCTTTATAAATTCTAGATGCTTTGTTGTAGATTTCTCTGGCTTTCTACGTATAGGATCATGTCGTCTGCAAATTATGAAATTTTTACTTCTTCTTTTCCAATCAGGATGCCTTTTATATACTTTTCTTGCCTCAGTGCTTGAGCAAGTATTTCTAAGACAATGTTAAATAGGAGTGGTGATAGTGGGCATCCTTGTCTTGTTCCCAGTCTCAGAGGGAACGCTTTTAGGATTTCACCATTGAAGATGATGTTAGCTTTGGGTTTTTCATATATACCCTTTATCAAATTCAGAAAGTTTCCTTCTATTCCTATCTTTTGCAGTGTTATTATCAGGAAAGTGTGCTGCATTTTTTCAAATGCTTTTTCTGCATCTATAAAGATGATCATGTGATTTTTTTCTTTCAATCTGTTTATGTGGTGTATTTCATTAATTGGTTTACTTATATTGAACCATCCTTGCATACCCGGGATGAAACCCACTTGGTCATGGTGTATAATCCTTTTGATATGTTGTTGAATGCTATTAGCAAGAATTTAGTTGAGGATTTTTAGCATCGAGTATCATTAGTGTAATTGGTCTGTAATTTTCCTTTCTTGTGGTATCTTTGTTTGATTTTGGTATTAGGGTAAGGTTGGCATCATAGAATGAGTTAAGCACTATTGCTTCTACTTCTATTCTTTGGAAGAGCTTAAACAGAATTGGTGTTATCTCTTTCCAGAATGTTTGGTAGAATTCAGCTCTGAAGCCATCTGGTCCTGGGCTCTGAGTTGGGAGGTTCTTGGTGACTGAGTGTGTCTTCTTTCATCAATGTAGGTTATTTGTGAGTTTCTACAAACTTGTCTATTTTTTCTAAATTATCATTCTTGTTGGCATATAATTTTTCAAAGTATCCTCTTATGATACTCTTTATTTCTGTGGGGTCAGTAGTGATATCACCTTGTTCATTCCTTATTTTGTGTATTTGCATCTGTTCTTTCTTTTTCTTTGTTAGTCTGGCTAAGGGTTTGTCAATTTAATTGATCTCAAAGAACCAGCTTTTGGTTTTGTTTATTTTTTCTAGAGCTTTATTATTGTCTATTTCATTTAGTTCTGCTCTCATCTTTGTTGTTTCCTTCTTTCTACTTCTTTTAGGTTTAGTTTGTTGTTGTTTTTTCAATTCCTCCAAGTGTGCAGTTGGTCTTCAATTTTAGCTCTTTCTTCTTTTTTAATATATGTATTTATGGCTATGAACTGCCCTCTCAAGACAGCTTTTGCTGCATCCCATAGGTTTTGATATGTTGTGTTGTTGTTTTCATTAGTTTCAAGGTAGTTACTGATTTCTTTTGGGATTTCCTCCTTGACCCTCTGTTTGTCTAAGAATGTGTTGTTTAACTTCCATATCTTTGTGCCTAACCTGTTTCTCTGGCCCTTAGTGATTTCCAATTTCATTCCATTGTGGTCAGAGAAATTACTTTGTACAATCTCAATCTCTCTGAATTCATTGAGAGTTGTTCTGTGGCCTAGCATGTGGTCTCTCTTGGAGTATGATCCATGTGCACTCAAGAAAAATGTAAATCCTGCTGTATTTATGTGTAATGTTCTTTCTTTGTCTATTAAGTCCAGGTCCTCTAATGTTTTGTTGAGAGACTTTGTTTCTTTATTGATTCTCTGTCTAGATGGTCTAATGATGACAATGGTGTATTAAAGTCCCCCATTATAATTGTAGAGGCAGTTATTTCTCCACTTAGTTTTTTCAGACTTTGCCTCATGTATTTTGAGGTGCCCTGATTAGGTGCATAAACTTTTATGATTGTTCTCTCTTCTTTAGAATTTACCCCTTTTATTAATATATAGTGTCCATCTTTGTCTCTTACAATAGTTTTGCATTTAAAGTTTATTTTGTCTGATATTAGAATAGCTACTCCTGCCCTTTTTTGGCTATTGTTAGCTTGTAAAATTGTTTTCCAGCCATTCACTTTCAGCCTCCTTGAATTCCTGGGTTGAAGGTGGGTTTCTTGTAGACAGCATATAGATGGATCATATTTCCTTATCCATTCTGCCAATCTGTGTCTCTTTGAGTGGTGAATTTAATCCATTAACATTCAGTGTTATTACTCATAACGAATTTATTACTTTAGCCATATTTTCTTTGGGTTAATGTATGTCATATGTTGTTTTGTTTCTGTTTTTTTTCTTTTTAGTTGTTTTTAAACTCTCCTCCAACTCTCCCTTGTTTTTTCCTTTCAACTTGTAGAACTTCCTTTAGTATTTCTTGAAGTGCAGGTTTCTTATTGACATACTTTCTTAATTTCTGTTTATCTGTGAATATTTTGAACTCTCCATCATTTTTGAATACCAGTTTTGCTGGATAGAGAATTCATGACTGGAAGTTTTTTCTTTTAGTGCTTTGACTATGTCATACCACTGCCTTCTTGCTGCCATGATTTTAGATGAGAAATCAGCACTTAATCTTATTATGCTTCCCTTGTATGTGATGGTTCTCTTTTCTCTTGCTGCCTTGAGTGTTTTCTCTTTGTTGAGCATTGGACATTTTGATAAGTATATGTCTTGGAGTTGGCCTGTTGGGAATTATACTGTTTGGGGTGCACTGTGCTTCCTGGATCTGTACATCCATCTCTCTCAATAGGGTTCAGAAGTTTTCTGCCATTATTTCCTTCAAGGCTCTTTCTGTTCCTTTTCCCTTCTCTTCTCCTTCTGGGATGCCCATAATATGTATATTTGTGCATTTTATGTTGTCAGTTAAATCCTTGACTCCCTGCTGGATTTTTTCTATCTTTTTGTCTATCTGTTCTGCTATCTGTTTCATTTCAGATGTATTGTCTTCCACATCACTAATTCTTCTGACCGTTCAAATCTGCTTTTACGTGAATCCAGTGTGTTTTTGAATTCTTGGATTGTGACATTGATCACCATCATAGCCATTATCTTTTTGCATATGTTTACAATTTCTCCAGTATATACTCCCAGTGTCTGCTTTGTATTCTTAATCTCTTCCTTCACTTCATTAAGTTTGAATTTTTTGTTTCCCTTTAGTTTGTCTATTAAGTCCAGGTCCTGGTTTGTAATTTTTTGTTTCCCTCTTGTTATCATTTTATCTTGATGGGTTTATTCAGTTGATTAGCTTCTCTCTCCTTTAGAGTGTTATTTAGGTGGTGGTTAAGTGTGTGTGTTAAGTTTTCTTTTTGACACTTTTTCTTCTTATTTTATTTCCTTGCTTCTTTCTATGTTACCTTGAAGGCAAAAGATTAGGACCAGAGGGATTGAAAGATGTGAGAAAGGAAGAAGGATAATAGTAATATTGATACAAGTTAGAAAAGGGGCTAAATAAGACCTAGTGAAATGAATATTTAATTCATGTAGGCCGTGTAGAGTAATAGGAAAAAAAGTGGAGTACCTACAATGGACTGGGAAACCAAATAGAGGAATATATATATATATAATGATTTAGAGGGCTAGAATGATGAGGAGAGAGAGAAAGAGTGAAGAAAGGGTTGAAAGTAAAAAGTTAATATTAATGATAAAAAGAAGAAAACAGAATAGATTGAATAGAAATTGATACCCTTAAGTTGTGGGATAATGAAAAATCGTGTTGTGTAAGGACTACAACAGAAAGCAGGAGGCAGAAATATGAAAGAAGGGGAAGAGTTAGCTTTGGATACAAAATCAATATAGACAGAGATTGGGAAATCACTGAAGAAGAAGCAAATCAAAGAAGAGACAATCTAACAGTACCTAATTACAAAGAAAAAATAAAGAAGGAAAAAACAAGGGGGGAAGGTAAGAGGAAAGAAAAGCAAGAGACAACAAATAAACAGAGAAAAACCAAACAATCACACAAGCAAGCAGTCAAACAAAGCTAAGGAGGAACAGTGTTCCTTTTAGGGTCCTTGTGGAACCTCTCAGCTTGCTTGTGTTTATCAACCAATTTCCCTGCAGAGTTCTACCTGCAGGTGTTGAGGTAGGTTTTAGCTATCAAACTAAATTAAAAACAAGAACTCATTTTTCATTTTTTAAAGTGACTGTCTTCATTTTTTTTTTTTGATGAAATAAGGGACTCAAAAGAAGTCTTCTTCTAGACCACCCCCTTTAGCGAGGGGACCCTAATTAGGCTGTGGAAACTAATCAAGCATTTCCCACTTTCTGGCCTCCCCAGGGGAGCTGATGTTGTGATGCTTGTCAATGCAGAGTGATAAAAATGTCTGACTCCACCCCCTCTGGAGCCAAGCCTGAGTGTCACCGGGCTGCTGGGTAAATCAGGTTTCCTCAGTAGATTTGCCTCTCTCCTCAGCCTGGCACTGCTTCAAGCCAGCTTATCTGCTCTCCAAAGCTATTAGGGGTTCTAGGCAGCCAACTCCACAGAAGGGAAACTCTCTCCACCTTCTGTCAGAACCCTTCTCTCTCAGAGAATTCTCCCTCTCACAAGGGTTGGCAGGGTTTGGGGTGTATCCCTGGGCAGCTAGGTAAATCAACTTCCTCAGCAGTTTTGCCCCTCCCCTCTACCTGGTGTTGATTCAATCCAGCTATTTTGTTCATCCAAGCTGCAAGGGGTCCCAGGCAGCCAAATCCACAGGGAAAGCCCTCTCTACCTTCTGTCAGAACCCTTCCACTCTCAGAGAACACTCCCTCTCACCAGGTTTCCGGGTGAGAGTCGTGACTGAACTCAGCCTTTTTCCCTGAGGGTGAGGCTCAGCCTTCTGTGTTAACTACGTCAGGAAGGCTTAAAACTCATGAATCTCTACCGATCAATCTACGTTATTGATCTGCCCGCAGATAGCTGTCCCCAAGCTTCTCGCTCTGTGTGGCCACAGCACAGACCCCTGGGCAGGACCCAGCTATCCTCAGAGAGCTAGTCAGCGAGTGCCCTCCTAAGCTGACACCATCTTCCAAAATTATAGTTTTTTGAGGAATTGCCAAACTGTCCTCCACAGTGGCAGGACCAGTGTATCGTCTGACCAGCAGTGGGTGAGGGTTCCCATTCCTCCACAAACTCTCTAACACTTTAGTCAGCTGGGTTTTTAATAGCCGCCATTCTTATGGGTGTAAGATTTTATTTCACTGTAGTTTTGATTTTCATTTCCCTCAACAGCTAGTGATGTTGAGCATCTTTTCATGTGCTTTTAGCCATTTGTATTTCTTCCTCAGAGAAGTGTCTTTTCATGTCACATGCCCATTTTTTAAATGGATTTTTGTCTTTTCATTTTCAAGGTGTAGGTTTTCTTTATATATGCAGGTTTTTAGGCTCCTATCAAATATATGGTTGCCAAATATTATCTCCCTTTGGGTAGACTGCTTTTTTACTTTCTTGATAATATTCTTTAAGGTGCAGAAGTTTTTAATTTTATCTATTTTTTCCTTTTCCTGCTGGTGCTTTGGGTGTGAAGTTCATGAAACCATTTCCTATTACAAGGCCCTGTACATGCTTCCCTACATTGTCTTCCAAGGTTTTTATGGTCTTGACTCTTATATTTAGATCTTTGATCCATCTTGAGTTGATTTTTTTGTAAGGTGTGAGATGGTGCTCCTCTCTCATTCTTTTGGATATGGAGATCCAGTTCTCCAAGCAACATTTCTTGAAGAGGCCATTCTCTCCCAGCTGAGTGTGCTTGGTGGCCTTGTCTAATATCAAATGACGGTATATGAGAGGATGTATATCAGAACTATCATTTCGATTCCATTGATTAGTATGTCTATCCTTGTGCCAATATCATGCAGTTTTGACCACTGTATCTTTGTAGTATGTTTTAAAGTCAGGTAGTGTGATACCTCCTACTTCATGTTTCTTTTTCAAAATTGTCTTTGGTGATTTGGGGCCATATACCATTCCAAATAAATTTTGTAGTTAGTTTTTCCAATTCATTAAAATATACAGCGTTGATTTTTATTGGGATTGCATTAAATTTATACAATAGTTTGGGTTAAGATAGACATCTTTATGATGTTTAGTCTTCCTATCCATGAACAGGGAATATTCTTCCATTTATTTAAGTAGTCTTTGATTTCCTTTAACAGTGTTGTGTAGTTTTCTATATATAAGTCCTTTAAATCTTTAGTTAAATTTATTCTTAAGTGTTTGATTCTTTTAGTTACTATTGTAAATGGTATTTTTTTTCTTGATTTCCTCCTCAGATTGCTCATTAGTGGTGTACTGAAATGTTACTGATTTTTGATCATTGATCTTTTACCCTCCGACTTTCCTCAACTCCTTTATGACTTCTAGGAGCTTTGTTGTAGATTTTTCAGGGCTTTCTCTGTATAGGATCATGTCGTCTAAAATAGTGAAATTTTCATTTCTGCCTTTCCAATTTGGATGCCTTTTATATCTTTTTCTTGCCTCAGAGCTCAAGCAAGTGCTTCTAAGACAATGTTAAATAGGAATGGTGATAATGGTCATCCTTGTCTTGTTCCCAATCTTAGAGTGAAAGCTTTTGGATTTCACCTTTGAAGATGATTTTAGCTGTGGGTTTTTCATATATACCTTTATCATGTTCAGAAAGTTTCTTTCTATTCCTATCTTTTGGAGTGTTTGTATCATGAAAGAGTGCTGTATTTTTTTCTTGAAGAGCAGGTTTCTTATTGGCATACTCTCTTAATTCCTCTTTATCTGTGAATATTCTAATCTCTCCATCAGTTTTGAAAACCAGCTTTGCTGGATAGAGAATTGTTGGCTGGAAGTTTTTTCATTGAGTACTATGACTATGTCATACCACTGTCTTCTTGCTTCCATGGTTTCAGATGAGAAATCAGCACTTAATCTTATTGAGCTTCCCTTGTATGTGATAATTCTATTTTCTCTTGCTGCCTTGAGTATTTTCTCTTTGTTTTGAGCAATGGACATTTTGACAAGTATGTCTTTGAGTAGGCCTCTTGGGTTTTATATTGCTTGGGGTGCACTGTGCTTCTGGACATTTATATTCATTTCCTTCAATATGGTTGGGTTATTTCCTTCAACACTCCTTCTGTTCCCTTTCCCTACTCTTCTACCTCTGGGATGCCAATAATGCATATGTTTGTGCATTTTGTGTTGTTTAAATCCCTAAGCCCCTGCTCAAGTTTTTCTATCTTTTCATCTATCTGTTCTACTATCTGTTTGATCTCACATATACTGTCTTCCACATCACAAATTCTTCCTTCTGCCTGTTCAAATCTGCTGTTATGTGATTCCAGTGTTTTTTTGATTTCTTGAATTGTGCCATTCATCACCATCATATCTGTTATGTTTTTATGAGTGCTTACAATTTCTTCAGTAAATTCTCCCAGTGTCTTCTTAATTTCCTTAATCTCTCACTTCACTTCATTAAGTTGGTCCATGATATTTGTTTGGACAGCTTTGAGTAGTTTTTCAAAGTTCTGTATCTCTTCCTGATTTTTAGTTTGTTCATTGGACTGGTTCATTTCTTCCTTTTTCTTAGTATGGCTTGTAATTTTTTGTTGCCCTCTGGTCATCTTTTTATCTTGATGGGTTTATTCATTTGATTTCCTTCTCTCTCTGCTCTCAAGTTTTATTTAGCTGCTGGTTTTGTATGTGTGTTAAGTTTTCTCTTTGACACTTTGTTCTTCTTGTTCTATTTCCTTGCTGTTTTCTGTGTTCCCTTGGAGGAAAAAGATTAGGGCCAGAGAAAGTGAAAAAGGTAAAAAATGAAAAAATATAATACTACTACTAATAATAAAAGTGAGAGTAGGGTCATATAAGAGTTAGTAAAATGAATATTTAACTCATGTAAGCAGTGTAGAGTAATAGGAATAAAAAAGTAGAGGACCTACAATGAAATGGGAAACTGAATAGAGAAAAATATATGGAATGATTTTAAATGTCAGAATGATGATGAGAGAAAGAGGAAAGAAAGGACAGAAAGAAAAAAGTTCATAAAAAAGGAAAAAAAACAGAATAGACAAGATAGAAATCAAATCAGAAAAGTTGAGAACTAAATAAAAAAAGGTGGAGTGGAAGAACCACAACAGAAAGCAGAAGATAGGAAGATGAGGGAAGGAAAAGAGATAGCGTTGGTAAACCAAATCAGTATACACGGAAAATGGGAAATCAAGGAAGAAGAAGCACAGCAAAAAAGAAACAAGTTAGCAGCACCTAATTTTAAAAAAGGGGGCATGGGAAATAAAAAGGAAAGGAAAACAAGAAACAAAACAAACAAACAAACAAACACACAAGCAAGCAGTCAAACAAAGCTAAGGAAGAACAGTGTTCCTTCTTGGGCCTTTGTGGAACTTCTCAGGCTGCCTATTTTCATCAATTACACTGCAGGCTTCTCTATGCAGGTTTTGAGGCAGGTTTCAGTGAGTAAACTAAGTTAATTTTTTTTTTTTGAAAAATTAAGTACCCCAAAGAAGCTAGAATAAAAATCATGTCTATGTTTTCCCTGTCCTAGAGTATCAGCTGGATGTTAGGTATCCTGGTGGATCGCTACTCTTAAAGGAGCCATGAATCACACTGGGGACCTCGTATATTCAAGGCAGAAACTCCTCTGCTGAGCTGCCTTTCTAATTGGCTCAGTAAGCTCTTCAGAAAGCTGCTCAGTCTCTTTCCCTTGGGGGGTGGTTGACTTTCCTAGGGCAGCAGGATTCAGCAGGCTGGGTGAGTAGATTCCTCCCCCTGTCTCCCAGTTAGGTTGAATTCCCTTTTGAAATTCAAAAGGGACCCTGATGGTTGAGTTCACTATACAGAAACTATTCTTAACCCCCTTTTAGACCATCCTCTCCTCCCAGGCAACCCTAAAGAAGATCTTGGAAACTTATTAAGCCCTTCATATTGCTTGACTCCCTTAGGGGAGTTGAAATTCTGAAAGTCCTCAGCTTGGAACTATTAAATTGGCTGACTGCACCCTCTCTCAGGCCAAGCCTCTGTATCCCAGGGCAGTTAGGTAAATCAGGTTTCTTCAACAGATTCACCTCTCTCCTCTGCCTGGTGCTACCTCCAGCTGGCTGGTGTGCTCCCCAAAGCTCAAAGGGGGTCCAGGCAAACAAACCCACAGAAAGGAACCCCTCACCACCCCTTGCCAAAACCCTCCCACTCTCAGAGAATCCTCCCTCTTGCTGGGTGGCAGGCTGGAGTCGGGGCTCACCTGGCCCTTTGCCCTGAGGATGGGGCTTAGCCATCTCTGATTTCCAGGCATGGGACTGAAAACTCACAGTTTTATCTTGAGCAATCTATCTCCCCATCTAGCTCCCTCCAGATCGATGCCCCAATGTCTCCCACTCTGCTCCATGGGCTCCCAGAACAGCTCACTCAGGCAGGATCCTGTCCCCAGTCAGCCATCTATTGTGAGAGAGATGGTGAGTGCCCACTTAAACTGACACCATCTTGCTTTTCAATCCCTTATAATTTTGATTGTAACATTTATGTGATTTAAAGCTCCCTTAAAAGTAAAGAAAATATAATAGAAGAGAAAATTAATAACTACTTGGCATAAAAATATGTAGCCCCAAGAAAATTCAGGGAATAGTGGGCCTCCACTTAACAAATAATTAAGAAATATTCTGCATGCTTTATCTGTGTAAATAAAGTTCTAGAAATTAATGAAAAAATATTTTGAAGAATGTTAAGTCAAAATTAATGGAGAAGTAGTACAATTGAGAATAATGATAAATGCAAAATTAAAATTACTTGAGTGTATTTGAATTAGTACAAAACTTGCATGTAAGGTCTTTTTTGTCCCCTGGGAAGGAAAGATTCTAATATGATTATGTTGATAGCTAGACAATGCTTTCAAAAGATTTCTGAATTCGAAGGACCACTTGGACAGTAATAACAGTTTGACTAACTGGTTGGAATAAACACATTAAGTCTTAACTAGTTTAATCAAGCAAATAAAATATTTTGGCTACTTGTAGAAACTGGTGATATTGTAGCAAAAGTGAACTCAGTAAAGAATATGGGCTAAAATTTTCAGACTATAGGGATTCAACAGACCACTGAATATTCTGATGATCATTACTTCATTCAAACAATTAATAGCTCATCTTGAATAGCTCAACATTTGTCCCGGCCCGCGGGACATCAACGAGGACCCGAAACCTGCCGAGA
>JAKSZT010013347.1:520521-542546 GCA_026826555.1 Tolypeutes matacus | reverse complement strand
AGCAGTGTGCCATGTGGTGTTACAGGAAGTGGATGATTGTTAACAATATTGATATGGTGTAGATTCTACCCATACTTTAGTAGTAGCCAATATGTTTTGGATAAAAGGTCTTTAGATCATGGGAAAATAAAAGGAATCCTGATCGAAGCATCCAGTGAAGGATCTGGGTAAATATACATTCATATAACAAGAAGGAGAAGTAACTATAATTGTGATAAAAGAGGAAGCCAATAAATGAATGATGGAATAGAAAAAGGTAATATTATTTTGGTGTATCATAAGTGGATATAGTGGACTGAAGCTCTGTGTACTCCAGAAAACATGTCCTTAAATTTAATCCATTGCTGTGGTTGTGGACCTATTTTAAGTAGGACCTTTTGATGAGGTTACTTCAATTAAGGTGTGACCAAGCTATTTCATGATGTCTTAATCTTCTGGAGTTATTTAGGAATAGAATGAATATAGGCAGAAAGAGAGAGAGCCACAGTTGCAAGAACCTGAAATCAAGGAAACCTGGAAGAGAAGGAAGAGACCAGCAGGCGCTGCTATGTGCCTTACCATGTGGCAGAGAAACTGAGGATTGACAGCAGCTGGTATTCTAGGTGAAAGTATAGCAATGATGATGCCTTGATTTGGATATTTTCTCAGCATCAAATCTGTAAGCTAATCAATTCCCATTTTACAAGCTAAACTATTTCATGGTATATGCTTTAAGTAGTCTAGAAACTAAAATAGAGGGTAAGAGTTAGAGCAGAATATTACAGTTATATTTATAGATATCCATAAAAGTGAAACTATTCTTTCACAGATGCCTCCCCCTTCAAGTTCTGCTAAAGGCACAGGTTGGGCCACCTTGGACCAAAGAAGTGTTCTTTCTATAGACATCTATGAGATGAAGATTAATGATTTGAAAATCCCTTGTGGGTGAAGCCTTTGAATAATTCTAATTTTGCTTTGTCTTTTGGTTTTCATTTTACAGTATACTTCCATTATAGAATATCATTTTGAGAGAGAATATGTGGGAAATACTATCTGCTGGATGCATACAAAGGAAAACAAATCACCAGGTCACTGTGCAATTAACAATCTAGGTGATGGCTTATTGAGAAAGGACCCAGATACTATGGATATAAACTATCTGCTGCATGCTTGACTTGTCATAATTTTTTATGTTTATTAATCAAATTTTTTTAACTTTGAGGGCAATACACAAAGTAAAGAATACATGGAAAGAACGACCAATCTCATTTTAGGATTGACTAGGTGGGCTTAGCTCCAATGTCTGCTGAGGATACCATGGAAAGCTGTTTGGCACAGTAAAAATAAATGTTGGTAAACAATACCTGTAATGACATCCTAAGTAGTTCAACATTTTGGGGTTCATCATATATTTGTATTTCTCTTGAACAATACATATTCAGAGACAACATGTTTGATGAATAAGTTAATTATCATTGGCCAAAATACCTTATGATAACTCTCATAATGTGGGCACAGCACTAGGAATTCAAGCAAAATTTGCTTTCTTGAGAATAGCCATACTGAGGATAAGGAATTATTGACCTTTACTGACCACTTATAAGGGGTGTTATTTTTCAGGAGAAAGTGAAAGATGGCAAGCAACCTGAACAGGTATGATAGTTGTAGAAAAATGGATTTTAAAAATCTCATCAATGTGAATACAGTATACCAGGAAACAAAGATGAATAGGCCATGTACATTAATCCAAGAGGAGCTGTGAAGTATGTTCCTTAAATAGATTCATAGGTAGCTCAAAGGGATGGCTTGTGATCTTGGTGAGAGAAGCACAGTAATAAATTTATGGGAATCTTTTGATCCCAGTAACTTTGGGGAAATGCATGAAGAGATGATGTGAATTGTAGGTGCTCTCTAGCTGCCAAGGTCCCACAACAAACTTAAACTAAATATACCAAATAGTGCAGTTGGTCAGAACTGGATCTATTACACTTCACTAGGAATTTACTGGTTGAAGGAAGATGTTCTTTAATTAAAGGTAAGGCTACTTCGGGATCCCATGTCAGTAGAGACTTTTGTATGAAACAGGGCATATAGCTAGGCAACAAAAAACTCAGATCCAGTATTGACTGTGATTTGGCACTTGATTTATACTACAATTGTTGACAAATCTAATAGATAGGCAAAGGCCAGTTTTGTTTTGAAGAACAAGAAAATACTGTCATAGTTCTAAATGACTTATTTTGTAAAAATCTTAATGTATTTGGTGTAATACTATTAAAATTCATAGGATTAATTTGACTAATTTCATCAAAATATATGATAATATGATATTGATGACCAAATATATTGGGAAATTAAGTTATAACCTTCACATGATGCTTATCCAATGAAATCTGAAAGGTCAGAGAAGAAACAAGTGTTAGTTAACAGTCAGTTAATTATTACATTAAATCAGTATATTCATATCTTTCATAAAGTTAAAATTACAATGATGAGGAGGCAAAATAGTTGTCAAAGTTGTGCATGATTAGGACAAACGTGCTGTAATATTTAGCAAAACTGAAATGCTTCTTTAAAGCAATATCTATACCTTATCTGATGGTACAAATTATTAGCATCTTGACAGTTATCCATTTGATTTATCTGTTCTATAAATGGTATAAAATATGCAAGAAAAGAATGTTTATTAGTGATTTATTTAAAAAGCTTCACCATATTCAGAGGGTGATCTCTCTAGGATAGTTATTTCACAGCTCAGTGGGAAAGCTCTGGGAAAACCTGGTTTTGATCCTAGGGCAGTATAAGTGTAGTGGGACTTTTCATGTGCTAGTTAAAAGTCCAAATATCCCTTGGTAAATCCAATGTCCAGGTTTTTGTTTTTGTTTTTGAAAGTTTTCATCTGACTTAAGTGGCTTAACCAGAGGGCCACAAATACCCCACTGGGAACATATGCCTTCAAACCAAGATTTACATGCAGATCTTTTGGTCCAACTAGAAGCAAAGCTTGCCTCTGTGTGAATAAGAACCCAGGGCTGGTTGTACCTGGATGACTCTTGGAATCCAGTGCTTACTTGCACTCTGTTTCTCTTATTTTATACTATCCTTGCCTTAAAAGAAAAGCCTTATATGATAAGGTTCTTTGGAGTCTTGTGAGTCCTTTCAAATATCCAAATTCATAAAATCGTTGCAGGTGATGCCTTCATTGCAAATGTATTTAGGATCATGGGTTAAAATGAGGACGTGAAGGAGAATAGAATTAGATAACTTTATATCTTTATCACCATGCACAAGTTTTCTTTTGCATTGCCAGATCCAGTGAGCACAGGTATGGGTCTAAATTTATGTGTTCCCAAGGAAGGTGGTACTGATACCTAAACACAATATCCACACAATTAAATTTGAAAATATATATTCTTAAGATATTTTAAGGTGGTGCATAGCTTTACTCCATGTAGCCCATTTAACTATAACTGTGAATGTGGTCCAACTACCAAATGACAAGGATAACCCTGATATATTTTGCCATCAGATTATAAGATATATGTGTGAAAATGTATCCAAAGATAATGTTAACAATGTTGCTCATATATCCAGCCATGTTGAGGTGGAAAATACAATGATGGGGAGAATGTTAGTCAAAAGTGTAATAAATGGCAACAATGGGTTTTAAAGCAAAGAGAAAAGCACTCATATGTGTGTGATAATACAAAGAAGGAGTACAGTCATGCTATTTCCATTACTGCTTTAGAAAAAGCCGTCTCTCTCTGATATCATGCTGATTAAACTTCACTCTGAAAATAATCTACAGAACTGTTTACTCCACAGAAAAGGAGTTGTATCCCTGAATATTTCCAAGCTCTGCCTAAACTATTGATATGGCTTATTTGGAGAAAAAGATGTCGTTCCTTGAAGACTCAATTTATGAGTAGACAGCTATGGCTTACTTAGGCATTGGGTTTTATAGATTATGAGCTATATTTAAAATCTGTTTATTTTTCACATGGATTATGATAACCACTAGAGAAATCATACAGGACATAGAATGTTGAAAAGCAGAGCTTCTATGTTGCCACAAATCAAGATGACATGTTCCTAAACTGTCTGTATATGAGGAAGCATATTATGATTAACTGCCAAGTTTAGTAGAGCTCCATTTGCTCCATAAGTGAAAAGAAAGGGTATGCCTTCAAGGAATGTAGAAATGGAACCAAGAGAGAACCTTGAAGCAGGTGAACTTGGGCATGATTTAGTGTCCCATTAATACTGATATTCCTACTCTGGAGTTATAAAAATGACATTTATGGGAAGCCTTATGGAACATCCAGATGGAGCTGTCTTGAGTGTAGAGCATGTTCAATCATTATGCTTATGGAGCATGCAATATTGTAAGGAAACTTTCCTCAACTTGTGCAAACCATGAAGATCTAACTGCAACAAAGTAGCTGGTAGTTTAATCAGCACTGATCTCCACTTGACATTCTGCAAAGATATTAGATGCTTATCATGGGGTACAGAGACATTCAAAACATCAAAGACGTTTATCCAGATGAAAAAAGATTTGTTCACCCAAACAGGAACACTAGTGAGATTTGCTCAAGAAGCATTGAAAGGCTAGTATATCCTGGAATTCATCATTGTTGTTGGCACTCTCTAGCATAAGATTGTATAATTTTCTTTATTTCCTTAATTCTTAGGTAAAGGGAGCAAATGAGGTATATAAATTTATAGTTTATGTACTTTAGCTTGTAAATGTGTTACACTGAGGCAGAAAGAGGCTTAATTTGATTTGATTTGGAAAGATTGTTATTTATCCATTCTACATTTCTTGAGAACCTAGATAATTGCAAAAACAATGCTGACAAGTCCTCTCCTTAACATCTAAATTTTTGTAATCATGAAGTTAGAGCATTAATAAGGATAAAGTGTGTTTCCATGTGGTAAAAAGTGAATCCTGGAGGTGTGGTATGGCTCAAGTGGTTGAGTGCCTGCTTCCCACATGGGAAGTCCCAGTTTTGTTCCCAGTGCCTCTGAAACACACACATACACACACAAACAACAAGCAAAACAAATGAAAAATCCAACTCAGGGGAGCCAATGTGGCTCAGTGTTTGAGTGTTGGCTTCTCACATAGGAGGTCCCAGGTTCAATCTTCAGTCCCCAGCCCCTGGTAACTAAAAAAAAAACTGAAATCTTCATGGTTTGATATATGCAATATTAATTTCTTACAGGAAAAATCCACAGAGGATTTGGGGACCCTGGAAGGCATTTGTCTTCTGTGTAATTACTCAGTAGTCCAGGAGGCTTCTTCTATATAGTCCTGCCATTGTATTGCATTTCTTCTAGGCTTGCCACAGAGGTGAAAACAGAAATGTAACATACTCACTTTTGTATGTTTCAGCCTTTATGTGACACACATCATATCTGCAACCAATGGCCCTTCTAAACAAAAGGTGACTGAAAATATAGATAAGACATTGAAGCATATGCATATTTGATGATGAGCAAATGTTTTGGTCACAATGGAGAGAGAGGAACCATTAAAGATCTCAGATAACAAGAGGATAATATGTACTTAACCCACATATTATGAAAATAAGACCATTTATTTTGCATTAGACAAAATTGTTCTGAAAGTATGAATAGATTTTGTTTATCGTATCTATGTATACACTTCCAAATTACTGATATAAGAACAAAAAGCTCATTCTTTGATTCCAGAGCTTTCTCATTGCATTTTTCAACTCTGCATTTCTCATTGTGTAGATTAAAGGGTTTAACATGGGTGTTATCATAGTATAAAATACAGCCACAGTGCCAGTGGGCTAAAGGTATATAAATATACAGGGCACAGAGAGTAAGATAAGCATGTGAGAGTAAGATAATATGTGAGGTGCAGGTGGAGAGAGCCTTCTGCCATCCTTCAGAGCTGTGAGTTCTGAGGGTGGAAAGGATGAGGACATAGGAGATAATGAGAATAGAAAAAATTAGCACACATATGAACCCTATGTTTTGCGGAAACCAAGAGTCCTAGGATGTGAGTTTCAGTACAGAAGAGTTTTAGCAGGGGGCAAAAATCACAGAAGAAATGGTCAATAACATTCGGATGACAGAAAGATAACCACAGCATAAAAAGGAATTGAATGAGGGCATGAAGAAATTCCCCAGCCCAGGACACAGTCACCAGAAGGACACAGACCCACAGGTTCATTATGATCAGGTAGAGCAGAGGCCTGCAGATGGCCACATAGAGGTCATAGGCCATCTCTGTGAGCAGGATGATCTGAACTCCACCAAGGACATGCTCCACAAAGAGTTGAGTCATGCACCTATTGAAGGTGATAATTTTCTTTTCAGTGAGTAATTCAAAAATCATTTTGGAGGCTGTGATAGAAGAAAAGTTACCATCTATGAAGGACAAAAACAACAGAAAAAATACATGACGATGCTGAGGGCTAGGCTGGTGGTGATGGTCACTACAATGAGTAGGTTGCCCACCAGGGTGAGAAAGTAGATGAGTGTAAACACAACAAACAAGGGTTTCTGCATGTCTGGGTTCTGTGTCAGACTGAGCAGGATGAGTTTTATCACATTGTTCACCACTCCATGAATCCAGTTTTTCATTTGGAAAATTGATTTATCTGAAAATGACACAGGATTGAAATGACATTAGATAAATTTTGATCAGCAGAATAATATATCTGTCAGATGAAATGTTTTCTGTATGATTGATGAAAGTGCTGAGAAGATAAACCCTAAAATTAATGTTGGCTAAATTTTGAGTCACACTGAAAACATAGGCCACTTCCACACACACACATACTGGTTTTTTTAAAAATTTTGGAGTGTAGTTTATACGATAGTTTTTTAACAAATCAATTTTTTGATACATCATAATAAAGCATACAATTCCTCCAAAGTGCACAATCAATGAATCAATGGTATTTGGTACATTCACATAATTGTGCATTCATTACCTCAGTCACCATTAAAATATTTTCATTATTTCAATAAAAATAATAAACAACAAAAAATGAAAATTTTTCACCCCTCGAGCTCTATGCTTCCCCTGCCATATGCTGCTATTTCTGGCTATTCTTGCACAACTATTTATTTATGTATTTATTTATTTAATTTGTAATTATGTGTGTTCTTTTGAGATAGTAATCTCTCTTTTTTTTTTTTTAAAGATACTTTAGATTACATAAATGTTACACAAAAAATACAGGGATTCCTATATGCCCCACCTCCTAAACCTCCCATATAAACATCCTTCATTAGTGTGGCCATTAATTGCAATTGATAAACACATCCTGGGGCTTTGCCATTAAGCATGGACCATAGTTCATATCATAGACCACACACTCTCCCACACAGTTCTGCATGTTATATGATGATATAAAATGGCCTATATCTGTCATTGCAATGTCACTCAGGACAATTCTAAGTCCCAAAAAAGTCCCTGTATTATAACTGCTTTTCCCTAGAGCTTCCAGTGGCCACTGGCTCCACATCAACGTTGTAATTTCTTCCAGTGCTTGAATAACAATATGTCTATAGTAGAATACCAGGAGGTCCACTCGAGTCCATACCTCTTCCCCCCATCCTGAGGAGTCTGAGATGGTGAATTCCACTCCACCTCCAATTGAGAGGAGGCTTATATCTCATGGAGAAGATGGATGGGATTATTCTGCCTGTAGCTGCAAACTCTATCCATTCCTTGGGATGGCCACTGTTCATCATCTCCCCACCAGTAGTTCCAGGAGAGTCCAATGAGCTGTAGAGTAGTAGTTGCTGCTCCACCAAGGTTCTGGGCCCAGCTGGCACATGAACAGCCCAAAGACATGTCTCTGGACTTAAACCTATAAACTCCAGCACCAAGTATAGGTTTGAATAGAAGGGGCAGATAAGCCATATGCAGGGAAGACATAGTTGATTCCAAATCTTTCACTCTCAGGAGCACAAACTCAAAAGTAGGGCCAACTGACAAGGCACTAAACTCTGGAGCTATCTGCCCTGACATAGGGTGTCCAGAGTCCTCAGGAGCCCCACTATTTGGGATGATATCCACTTTGGAATTGTATAAGATCCTACTGAGATGTGCATAAGCATTACCTCTGGGATGAACTCCTGACTCATTTTGAAGTCTCTTAGCCATATAAACTCAGTTGTCTTTACATTTACCCCCTTTTATTCAAGGTCTTTTTCCAGACACATTGTCAGTTGGTGCTTGGTAGCAATCCCCTCAGTGCCAGGGAGGCTCATCCCTGGGAGTCATGTCCTACACTGGGAGGAAGGTAATGCATTCATATGCTGAGTTTAGCTCAGAGAGAGGCCACATTTGAGCACAAGGATGCTCTCAGGAGGCAACACTTAGGCAACCCATAACAATAGGATAAGTTTCAATTTCAAGAGCAAAGACTCATAAGGCTAGTCATCAATATCAAGGGCCCATCAGTGGATCATCTTCCCTTGTCAGTCACTGCCCCTATACTTGAGGGACTGTTGCTGCTCCCTTAGAGAATGTGACAGAGCTCTCCAGGATGGGAATTCAGTATTCTGGCATTTATTGAGTGATTCTCCACCCACTGTGACAATGCCCTGTGAACATTCGAACATTTTTATATACCTTATATTTATGCTCAGGTAAACTTCCTCCCATGCATACCCCTTCCCTGACACACCCACCAATGAACTCCCCAACTCAGCTGCAAACCTTCTGTGATCCAAAGCTTCTTCAAAGATGAAGCTATTACAATAGCTGAATACAATTAATAGGAAAATGAAGTAATAATGATAAGTTTAAATATAAGAGATAAAATACATAATTTTTTAAAAAACACTAAAAATAAAAGAAAATTAAAACATCAGAATATTTAAAAAATGAAAAATAAAAAAACAATTATTGTGATCTTTTGCCTTTCATCACTGCAATATCTGGTGTCCAGTCTGTACCATGGCACCTTCCCCCTCTCATTCCCCAGTGTCTCACTATTGTTCATTTTGTTTTCAAAGAAATTTTAGGTCACAGCAAAGTCACACACAGAATATAGGAGACTCACATATACCCAACATCTTCCCTCTATCCTCCCCCTATATTAATACCTTCTTATATGTGGATGTTAGCATTGTTATAACTGATATAGAAATTGTGAAACATAGCTACTAAGCATTGTCAATGGTTTACACTATGGTTTACATTTTAGACTGTACATTTTTATAAAATTTGATGATATTTACCCTGTCCTGTGTCCATCACTGTATGGTAATGAAGATCATTCCACTAACCACTAAGTACCCTCTGTTTGATCTATTCTATTCCTCTCACCCCATCCCCCTGGGGCCCAGGATGACCCCTGGCTTGACCTGTTGGAGGACAAGATTCATAGTTACATGCAACAAGAGGTCTTGACACACTGGTTTGTCCTCCCCTATTAGGAACTACCCTTGCTCTTGAGAGACTCCCGCTGTCTATTTCTGAACAAATCTGTCCTCCCAAAGATGGAAGTCCAATTCCTTCCTGCTCATTATGTGAGTCTCCACCCACAAACCCCCAGTGTTTACCTGGTCCCTCCCCCAACCCTCCCCCCAGTATGCTGCACCTTCTAACCATCATTCCCTATCTGCCCACCTGCCAACCCTGCACCACCCAACTCACTAATATCACTATCTTCCTGTCCTCTCCCTTCACAATGAAACTATGCTCTATAACTTTAACATAGATTATGTCTGTATGGATGATGGCTCACAACCTTCACTTCTCTTTATATTTTTTGTAAGCCTATCTTACAGACAACAGCTCTCTGAGACTGCTCACTTTCCTTAATTCATGTCAGTGAAGTCATGTACTGTTCATCTTTTAATGCCTGGCTTGCTTCACTCAACATAAGATCTTTAAGATTCATCCATGTTATCCCATGTGTTAGCATTTTATTCCTTCTTATGGCTGAGTAATATTTCATTGTATGTATGTAACACATTTTTTTTTATGCATTCATCTGTTGATAGGCATCAGGGTTGATTCCAACGTTTGGCAATAGTGAACAATACTGTTATGAACATTGGTGTGCATATATCTGTTCATGTCTGTACTTTCAATTCTTCAGGGTATAATCCCAGCAGTGGAATCATGGGGTCATATGTAAGTTCTAGATTTAGTTTTTGGAGGAACAGCCAAACTGTCCTACATAGTGGCTGGACCTTTCTACAATCCCACCAGTGGATAAGGGCTCCCGTTCCTCCACATCCTCTCCAACACTTATAGTCTGTTGTTTTTTTAATAGCTGGCATTCTAATGGGTCTTTTTTGCTTTTTGGTTGGTTGGTTGGTTGACTGGTTGTGTTTTTCCATTATCTTTTTCTTTTCTTTCCTTTCCTTTTCTTTTCCTTTTAATTCTTGTCAATGAAATCTGTCAAAATGCTAAATGATCACAACTTAAGGGACAGAGACTTCAGGGATCACACACAATATTGAATATCATATTCAAAGTATAGACTGAAGGAATCACTAAACAAACAATGAATGGAAACATCAATTATGGAGAAGTGCAAAACTTGGGGAATAAGAAAAATATATTTTCCAGAGTTACTAGGTTACACAATAAATGACAGAATCTGAATTCATAGCCTGGAGAGCTCTTCCACAGTCTCCAAGGGAGCAGCAATAGTCCTCTGAGTACAGGGACAGTGTCTGTCAAAAGAGGTTGACCCACTGATGTGTTCTTTTTATTGATGACTACCCTTTTGAGTCTTTGCTCTTGTAACTGAGACATAGCCTGCAGTTGTGGGTTGCCTAAGGGTTGCCATCTGAGAGCTTCCTTGTTGCTCAAATGTGGCCTTTCTCTAAGCCAAACTCAGCATATGATTGCATTACCTTCCCCCCAATGTGGGACATGAGTCCCGGGGATGAGCCTCCCTGGCAACGAGGGATTAATACCAAGTGCCAACTGGCAACACACCTGGAAAAAGACCTTGAATAAAAGGGGGAAAAGGTAAAGACAAATGAGTTCAAGTGGCTAAGAGACTTCAAAGAGAGTTGGGAGGTCATCCCAAAGGTAACCCTTACGCACACCTCAGTAGGAGCTCATAGAACATCTAAGTGCCTATCACCCCACACAGAGTTGCTCCTGAGAGCTCTGGAGACACCCAGGTTCTATATAAGTGGGGATAGACCCAGAGACTGATGCCTTATCAGTGGGTTCTATTTTGGAATCTGTGCTCCTGAGAGTGACAAAATTGGACTCAAATAAGTCCTCCCTGCACATGGTTCATCAGTCCCTTCTATTCAAACCTAAATGTGATGCTGGAGTTTTTAGGTATACTTCCAGAGACTGGAGCCTCTGGCCTACCTATGTGCCAGGTGTGCGTGGAATCTCGGTGGACCTGCAACTCCTACCCTACAGCTCAATGGACTCATCCAAGTCACCTGGCGAGGAGACAAGGATGGGCAATGGCCATCCCAGGGAATGGAGAAGGCCTGCATCTGCAGGCAGGATCATCCCATCCACCATATCCATGGGATATAAGCCCTCTCTCACTTGGAGGTGGAGTGGACATCACCATCCCAGTCCCTTCAGGATTGGAGGAAGAACTATGGACTAAAGTGGACTTGATGGTATTCTGTTGTACACATATGGTATTACAGCAATGGAAGAAATTATAACAATGAGGTGGAGCCAGTGGCCACTTGACACTTTTGGGGCAGGGAGGGGATGAGTAGTTGAAATACAGGGGCTTCTTTGGGATTTGGAGGTTGTCCTGAGTAATGTTGTGGCAATGGATGTAGGCCATTTCAAATCAGCACACACCACTCAGAACTTTGTGGGAGACAGTGTGGTCTATGACATGAACTGTGGTCTATGGTTGATGGCAAGGCCGCAGGATGAGTAAGTCCATTGAGGGTGGTGGGCCACACTTGTGGGAGATGTTTGTGTGGGATGTGGTGGGAGGTGTGGGAGGTGGGCAACATGGGAATCCCTGTGGGTTCCGGGTAATATTTTAGGTAATCTAAGCACCTCTTAAAATATATTTATATATATATAAATAACATTTTTGTAAGCAAATGCACATATATGCATATATATTTATATATCATTTTACAAATATTGGTATGTATTGTGAAAATTTTTATTTTTACCCACAATAAAAAAATAAATAGGTATTATTCATTTGGGGCATTCATTGAAACTGAAATAAATATGTAAAAACTCTCTAAAAAAATAATAATAATTAATTAAAATACACAATTTTAACGCCTCCCCCCCAAAAAAAAAAACATACAAACAAACAAAAAAAATGGCCCAATCATCGGAATAGCATAATTTGACAGAAACTATCCCTGAGGGAGCACAGCCATTGAGGTTACTTAAAAAAGACTTTCACTTATGTTTCTTCATTATTCTGAAGGAGTTGAAGGGAATCACAGATAAAGAACAAATTAATCCATGAAAATGATACATGGACTAAATGGGAATATCAATAGGAATTAACTATTTTATAAAGGAATTAAATTATATTTCCTAGTCAGAAAATTACAGTTCCTAAATGGAAATTTCACTAAAGAGTTTCAACAGTTGATTTTAGCTGGCAGAAGAATGAATCAGTGAACTTAAAGATTAGACAATTGAAATTATCCAATCTAAATTGCAGAAAAGGAAGAAGAAACCTGTACAGATCATAAATCACTTGTGGGAAAGCATCAAGTGGGCCAAGATTTTCATAATGGGATTTTCATAAGAAGACAAGTAACAAAAAGATTAAAAAAGAATATTGGGCATATTTAATGGTTTCTGCTTCCCAAATCAGAGGTAAGTCATGTATCAGCACATCTATGAAGCTTGCCAATCTCCAGGCAGTCAAAAGCCAAACTGCTCAACACGTGTAATTGATTCTCAGTAGGAATAAATGCTTATATCTCATCAGAATCAACGGGATCCAGAAGGGACTAAAATAGCATAATAAAAATGTGATGAAAATAAACAAGCAAAAAATTCTTAACCAAGAATTCTATACTTGGAAAAATAATCTTTCAATAATGAATGATAAATTTAAGAACACTCCAAATAAGCAAAAGCTGAGGATTTTGTTATTACAAGATATGCACCAACAGTTACACTAAAAGGAGCTCTAGAGGAGCTGAATATTTTTATTATAAATAAGTAATGTTTATATCAATTCATGACATTGCTTATGATAAGGATGTTGATTTTTTAATCTCCTTTATCATTACAAAGAAAATATCTAAAATATATTCCTGAAAGGAAAAGAAAGGGAACTAAAATTGACTTAATATGAGAATATCAATTTAGAAAGAAGGCTAGTGTGGAGGAATTAAGGGACAAAAATGTATATCACATACAAAAAAAAATATACTTGAAATATAAACCATGCATTATTGATTATTGAATGAGAAAATCAACTCATGAGATGGAAAATAATGCTAAAGGTTTTACTATCAGATACATATACACATAAAGAATAGTTTAAAAATATGCATGTAAAGAGGAATTGTGGTTAGATGGTATCATATTAGGCAGGCAAGGCTCAACTGTCTCACAAAAACAATGGAGAAAGAGCCAAAGACTGTCTGAGGAAACTGCTTTGGGAGTTAGGATACCAGGACATTGCATCAAAACTCCCAGGAACATGAGGAACAGAGAGAGAAAGAATCCAAAACAACTAATGTGAGTTACTAAATGCTAGTGGCAGTTGGGAAGGGCTCCCCTCCACTACTCCCAAGTTATTAAACTGGGGTAAAACCCCTAGCTCACTACTGCCAACTGAGAGGGGAACAGACATCCTCTACCCTGTCAGCTATTACAAGGGAAAAGGGAGGGGTAGTCAGGGGCTTCACTTCAGTGAATTAAGCCAGCAGAGCCCACTTTCAATCTCAGTTCTGGTGAGACCAAAACACAGGAAAACAGAGATTGAAACAAACTTCCATGGAAAGGTGTGCTGACATGTGCCATCCACTGGCCGGTCTGAAAATTGTATGGACAAAAACTGTTTTGGGATCTTTTTTCACCCTAACTCCTGGGAGAAATTCAACACCACATTATTGAGTCCTAGGTACTATCTTGATAACATAATTTGGGCAATTTAAAGATATAGAATAAGTTGAACCAAAGAACAAAGAAGAGCTGTGTAAAAATTAAAAAAATAAAGGCAAGAGAGAGAAATTGGCCATCAGATTAAATTCACCAATATATTCTGATGCTTAGACATCAGCAACAAATTACAAGCCATACAAGGAAAGAGGAAGACATCACCCAGACAATAGAACAAACCAAATATCTTGAAGAGATACATTATTTAAGACAATCAATGATAATCACACTACCCTCCTTATTTCAAATAATTGAAAGTATATATGACTAAAGAGATAAAGGATATTAAGTAGACTCTGGGTGAACACAAAGAACAATTTGAAACACTGTAAAGAAAAGTTACAGAGCTCATGGGAATGAAAGACATGATGAATTAGATTAAAAATAATTAGGTGTGCATAAGAACACATTTGAATTGTTCAGATACAGATTTAGTGATTAAAAAAACAGAATATCTGAACTGGAAAAGACAGGAGAACAGAAAGAGAAGAGATTGGGAAAAATGGAGCAGGGTCTCAAGAAATTGAATGACAAGAAAAAACACACAAACATACACATTATTGATATTCCAGAAAAAGAAGAGAATGGAAAATGGGCAGAAAAATATTGAGGAAATAATGACCAAATATGTCCCAGCACTTAAGAAATCAATATCCAAGGACAGCACACCTCAAACAGAATAAATCCAATAGACATACCATGGGACGCCTACTATTTAGAATGACAAATAGCCAAAATAGAGGATTCTGAAAGCAGCAAGAGATAATCAAACCATAACATACAAGAGAACATCGATAAGATTATGTGCCAACTTCTCATCAGAAACCATGGGAGAACAAAGAAAGTTGTATGCTGTATTTAATGTACTGAAAGAGAAAAACTGCCAGCCAGTTTTGCTGTATCCAGAAAAGCTGTATCCAGCAAAGAATTCTGTATCCAGCAAAGCTGTCTTTCAGAAATGAGGGTGAGTTCAAAGTCTTCACAGATAAACAAAAACTCATGGAATTTGTTACCAAAAGAATTACAAGAAGAATAAAGGGAGTGCTGCAGCCTGAAAGAAAAATCAAGGATGAGAGACTTGGAGCAGAGTGCAGAAATAAATACAATTAGGAAGTGTAAAGTAAAGGGTAAAAAGACACACAACAGTATGACATGACACAGAAAAAGAAACGTCAAAATGGATGAAGTAATGCCTTTAGAGAAATAACATTGAATATTAATGGCTTGAACTTCCCAATCAAAAGACATAGACTGAAAGAATGGATTGAAAAAAAGTCACCTATATGTTGCCTACAAAAGACTAGCCTCAGATGTAAGGAAAAAATCAGGATGAAGTGAATGGTTGGACAAAGATATTCCATGCAAATAGGAACCACAGAGGTGCTGTTTTACTGATACTAATATCAAACAAAATAAATTTTAATGCAAAACTGTTATAAGGGATGTAGAAAGTCATTATATTTGAATAAAACAGGCAATTCACCAAGAAGAAATAAGTACACTAAATATTTATGCACCTAACCTGTATGCCCCCAAGTTGCATGTTTCATGCACTGACAAAGATGAAGGGAAAAATAGATGTCTATAAAATAATGTTTGGAGATGTCAATACACTGTCAGAATTGGATATAAAATATGGAAGGAGGATAAATAAAGAAACAGAAAAACTCAATAATATGATAAACAAACTGGAACTAACAAACATCAGTAAAGCATTGCACCCCAAAACATCAAGCTATACATTATTTTCTAGTGCTCATGGATCCTTCTCCAATATAGACCATATGGTGGATTATATGACATCCCAAAACTTTTAAAAACTTTGAAATTATACAAGAACATGTTCTCTGATCATAATGGAATGAAGCTAGAAATCAATAATGGATGGAAAAAGGGAAAATTCATAAATATATGAATATTAAAAACACAAATAATCATGGGTCAAAGAAAATATTACAAGAGAATTCAGCAAATATCTTGTCACAAATGAAAGTGTGAAGAGAACATATAAAAAAAGATGGGACACTGCAATGGCTGTACTGAGAGGGAAACTTATAGCCCACAATGCTTACATTCAAAAGAAGAATGAGTGAAATTGAAGTTCTTACTGAACATCTGGAGGAACTAGAGAAAGAACAGCAAAGTAATCCTAAACAAAGCTGAAGGAAAGAAATACAAATGGCCAGGGCAGAAATAAATTAAATTGAGAACAAAAATAAAATAGAGGGACAAGGATGCCCACTATCACCACTCCTATTTAACATTGTCTTAGAAGTACTTGCACGAGCACTGAGACAAGAAAAGGACATAAAAGGCATCCAGATTGGAAAAGAAGAAGTAAAAATTTCATTATTTGCAGATGACATGATCCTATACATAGAAAGCCCTGAGAAATCTACAACAAGGATTCTAGAACTCATAAAGGAGTTCAGAAATGTTGCAGGCTATAAGATCAATGATCAAAAATCAGTAGCATTTCTGTACACCAATAACCAGCAAACTGAGGAGGAAATCAGGAAAAAAATACCATTTACAATAGTAAATAAAAGAATCAAATACCTAGGAATAAATTTAACTAAAGATGTAAAGGACTTATATACAGAAAACTACACAACACTGTTAAAGGAAATCAAAGAAGACTTAAATAAATGGAAAAATATTCCCTGTTCATGGATGGGAAGAATAAACATCATCAAGATGTCTATCCTACCCAAACTAATCTACAGATTTAATGCAATCCCAATAAAAGTCAACACTCTATTTTTTAAGGAACTGGAAAAACTAACCACAAAATATATTTGGAGAGGCAAGAGGCCACGAATTGCCAAAGATATATTGAAAAAGAAAAATGAAGTTGGAGGTATCACATTACCTGACTTTAAAACATACTACAAAGCTACAGTGATCAAAACTGCGGGTTATTGGCACAAGGATAGACCTACTGACCAATGGAACTGAATTGAGAGTTCTGATATAGATCCTCACATATACAGTCATCTGATATTTGACAAGGCCACCAAGCCCACTCAGTTGGGAGAGAATGGCCTCTTTAACAAGTGGTGCTTGGAGAACTGGATATCCATATCCAAAAGAGTGAGAGAAGAATACCATCTCACACCTTATACAAAAATCAACTCAGGATGGATCAAAGATCTAAATATAAGAGCCAAAACCATAAAAACCTTGGAAGATAATGTAGGGAAGCATCTACAGGACCTTGTAATAGGAAATGATTTCATAAACTTCACAGCCAAAGCATGAGCAGCAAGAGAAAAAAATTGATAAATGGTATCTCCTCAAAATTAAAAACTTCTGCAACTCAAAGGATGTTATTAAGAAAATAAAAAGGCAGCCTACCCAATGGGAAAAAATATTCCGGCAAACATATATCTGATAGGAGCCTAATATCCTGCATATATAAAGAAATCCTACATCTTGAAAATAAAACGACAAACAACCCATTTAAAAAATGGGCAAGTGCCCTGTAAAGATACTTCTCCAAGGAAGAAATACAAATGGCTAAAAAGCACATGAAAAAATGCTCAACATCACTTGCTATCAGGGAAATGCAAATCAAAACTACAATGAGATACTATCTTACACCCATCAGAATGGCAGCTATTAAAAAAACAGGAGACACTAAATATTGGAGAGGATGTCGAGGAATAGGAATCCTCATCCACTGCTGGCGGGACTGTGGTATGGTCCAGCCACTTTGGAGGACAGTTTGGCAGTTCCTCAGAGCACTAGCAATAGATCTTCCATATACTCCAGCAATTCCACTGCTGGGTATATACCCAGAAGAACTGAAAACAAAAGCACAAACAGATATATGCACACCAATGTTCATAGCGGCATTGTTCACCATTGCCAAAAGTTGGAATCAGCCCCGGTGCCCATCAACAGATGAATGGATAAGCAAAATGTGGTACATACCTACAATGGAATATTATTCAGCTGTAAGAAGGAACAAAGTGCTAACACGTGGAATAACGTGGATGAATCTTGAAGACCTTATGTTGAGTGAAGCAAGCCAGGTACTGAAGGATGAACAGTATATGACCTCACTGATCTGAACCGAGGAAAGTGAGCAGTCTCTGAGAACCATTGTCTGAAAGATAGGTTAACAAAGGAGAGTAAGAGAAGAGCAGGCTTTGAGCCATCATCCATATGGACATAATCTATGGTAGAGGGATAGAGTGTGGTTGCATGTTGGGGGATGGGGCAGATGAGTGGTGGTGTTCCTGGGTTTGGTGGTGCAGCACTGGTGGGTGGGTGGATTAGGAAGGGCAGGTTCAAATCCCCAGGGCATGTAACTGTGAATCTTGATATTCCATGGGTAGGGAAAGGGTGGCATCATTGGCCCTGGGGGGCTGGGGTGAAGGGAATAATCAAGATCTAATGGGGTGTTTGGTGGTCATGGAGAAGGTTTTTCACTTCCTTACAGTAATGGACACAGGACATGGTAAATATCATCAAAATTATTAAATTGTATCATCTAAATTGTAAACTATACTGTAAATCATGGATAATGTTTAGTTGCTATATTTTGCTATCTGTATAACAGTTATAACAATGCTAACATTCAAAAAATGGGGGGTTAATAAGGTGTGGGGAAGGGAGGGTGGTTTGGTATCTGGGAGTCTCCAGCACTCCATATGAGACTTTGCTGTGACCTAAAACTTCTTTGAAAATCAAATGAAAAATTGGGAGACAATGGGGATTGAGAGGGGGAAGGTGTCACGGCACACCAGACATCCAAAAACACAGTGATAAAATGAAGGAAAGAAAAGGAAAAGAGAAAGAAAAAAAAATGAATATATATATATATTTAAGGCATTTTATTTGCCTTTTTGCCCATTTTTTGAATGTCCCAATCCGCTAATTATATTTTATATCATTTTGGTTTTTGTTTGATTATTTGTTTTTTTTCCTTTTCTTTTCTTTTTGTTTTTTTTCCCCCTGAGTTTCCTTATGCTTGTCTCTTGCATGTAAGCTTATCATACTTGTTTCTTTTTCCTAGTAAGTGCATTTGATTATTTTATGGACTACATGTTCATGGAGGATTTGGATCACAGAAGGGTTACAATGGGTACTACAGGGGATTATTGGTGGGGGTGTCTGGGAGGGGGGTTTCATGGGAATTAGTTCATCCGAATATACATGAAAGATATACAAAATCATTCAAAAGATCAAAAGATGGGGCATGATCATGAAGGGTGGACAATCACACAATAAATGAGGGAATCTGAATTCCTAGCCTGGAGAGCTCTGCCACCATCTCCAAGGGAGCAGCAATAGTCCTCTGAGTGCAGGGACAGTGTCTGTCAAAAGAGGATGACCCACTGATGTGTTCTTTTTATTGATGACTACCCTTTTGAGTCTTTGCTCTTGTAACTGAGACTTAGCCTGCAGTTGTGGGGTGCCTAAGGGTTGCCACCTGAGAGCCTCCTTGTTGCTCAAATGTGGCCTCTCTCTAAGCCAAACTCAGCATATGATTGCATTACCTTCCCCCCAACGTGTGACATGACTCCCGGGGATGAGCCTCCCTGGCAATGAAGGATTAATACCAAGTGCCAACTGGCAACACCCCTGTAAAAAGACCTTGAATAAAAGGGGGAAAAGGTATAGACAAATGAAATGAGTTCAAGTGGCTAAGAGAGTTCAAAGAGTGTCGGGAAGTCAACCCAGAGGTAACCCTTACGCACACCTCAGTAGGAGCTCATAAACATCTAAGGGCCTATCACCCCACACAGACGGGCTCCTGAGAGCTCTGGAGACACCCAGGTCCTATAAAAGTGGGGATAGAATCAGAGACTGATGCCTTATCAGTGGACTCTATTTTGGAATCTGTGCTCCTGAGAGGGACAGAATTGGACTCAATTAAGTCCTCCCTGCAAATGGTTCATCAGTCCCTTCTATTCAAACCTATATGTGATGCAGAAGTTTTTAGCTATACTTCCAGAGACTGGAGCCTCTGGCCTACCTATGTGTCAGGTGTGCATGGAATCTCCTTGGAGCTGCAACTCCTACCCTACAGCTCAATGGACTCATCCAAGTCACCTGGCAAGGAGACAAGGATGGGCAATGGCCATCCCAGGGATTGGAGAGGGCCTGCATCTGCAGGCAGGATCATCCCATCCACCATATCCATGGGATATAAGCCCTCTCTCACTTGGAGGTGGAGTGGACATCACCATCCCAGTCCCCTCAGGATTGGAGGAAGAACTATGGACTAGAGTGGACTTGATGGTATTCTGTTGTACACATATGGTGATTCTAGCAATGGAAGAAATTATAACAGTGAAGTGGAGCCAGTGGCAACTGGACACTTTCAGGGCAAGGAGGGGATGTGCAGTTGAAATACAGGGGCTTTTTTTGGATTTGGAGGTTGTCCTGAGTGATGTTGTGGCAAGGGATGTAGGCCATTTTAAATCAGCACACACCATTCAGAACTTTGTGGGAGAGTGTGTAGTCTACGATGTGAACTGTGGTCTATGGTTGATGGTAAGGCCCCAGGATGTGTAAGTCCTTTGAGGGTGGTGGGCCACACTTGTGGGAGATGTTTGTGTGGGATGTGGTGGGTGGTGTGGGAGGTGGGAAATATGGGAATCCTGGTAGGTTCCATGTAATATTTTAGGTAAACTAAGCACCTCTTAAAATATATATAACATTTTTGTAAGTAAATGCACATATATGCATATATATTTATATATCATTTTGCAAATGTTGGTATGTATTGTGAAAATTTTGATTTTTACCCACAATAAAAAAAAAAAAAAAAAAAAAAGGATTGTGGTTCTGAGGCCATGAAAATGTGCAAATCAAGGCATCAGTTGATGCTTTCTCCCCAAAGACTGGATCCTGGAGGTCCTGGATCCCTCTCTCAAAAGGTGTAGCAGTTTGATATTATTTATTAATTCCAAAAATATGATATGTATTATGTTTGTAAACTGGTCTGTTCCTCTGGGCATGATATCCTTTGATTTTATTAAATTCAAAAGTTTTATGTTTACTTGATTAAATCAAGATTAGGGCTTTCATTTGACCATTTCAATAGGGCATGACTCAGGGTTGAGTCCCTTCCCCTTGGTAGGCTGATAAAAAAACTCACTCAAGAAGACACACAAGAAAACATGAAAGAGGAGAGGACTTAGTCATTTAGGTCCTGCCATGTGACAGAAAGGAGGAATGCTCAACAGCTAAAGTGCCTGGAAAAGAGATGAGCCCTATGCCAGCCTGTAGCTGAGAGAGATGAAGGCTGATCCCTTGCAGAGATTGACAACCATCTTGCTCCAACATGTGGCAGTTGACTTTGGTGAGAAAGGAACCTTGAGTTGGACTCTTTATGGCCTTGTAACTATAAGCTTTTACCCCCAAATAAATATTCTTCATAAAAAAAAAAAAAGGGAAAGTCATGTGTATTACTAGGAGGCAAGCTAAAAATATAATATGGGACTATATACCATAGTGAAACCTTATGTTAAATACGAATATGGGTGCTGTTGCATATATTACTGTTTTTACAAAATATAAATATTAATAAACTAGAGATATGTGAACAGAATAGCATCTATTTATGGCAGGGGAATCATAGAAAGATTGAGAAGTGATGAGTTTTGTTTATTTATTTGGTTTTTGTTTTTTAGTATTTTTATTACTGGAAAAAGGAAAATGCTCTAAAAATGATTGGAGTGATGAATGCACAGCTTTGGGATTTTACCTAATACCATTGACTGTATACTTTGGATGGATTTATGCTTTAATAATATGTATTAATAAAATTGATGTGTATATATGTATATACAAATATTATATATATGTAAAAAAGGAAACCTACAACTACTATGAAAATTTTTGGACTGTAGAAAGGTCCAAGTTGAGTGGCTTAATTAAGTAATTCATACGCCACAAAAAATATTGTTGACTAAATCATTAATGTTCC
>JAKSZT010013347.1:507755-520421 GCA_026826555.1 Tolypeutes matacus | reverse complement strand
CTGAGAGCCTCCTTGTTGCTCAAATGTGGCCTCTCTCTAAGCCAAACTCAGCATATGATTGCATTACCTTTCCCCCAACATGGGACATAACTCCCGGGGATGAGCCTCCCTGGCAACGAGGGATTAATACCAAGTGCCAACTGGCAACACAACTGGAAAAAGACCTTGAATAAAAGGGGGAAATGGTAAAGACAAATGAGTTCAAGTGGCTAAGAGACTTCAAAGAGAGTCGGGAGGTCATCCCAGAGGTAACTCTTACGTACACCTCAGTAGGAGCTCATAGAACATCAAAGTGCCTATCACCCCACTCAGTGGGGTTCCTGAGAGCTCCGGAGACACCCTGGTCCTATATAAGGGGGGATAGCCCCAGAGACTGATGCCTTATCAGTGGGTTCTATTTTGGAATCTGTGCTCCTGAAAGTGACAGAATTAGACTCAAATAAGTCCTCCCTGCACATGTTTCACCAGTCCCTTCTATTCAAACCTATATGTGATGCTTGAGTTTTTAGGTATACTTCCAGAGACTGGAGACTCCCGCCTACCTATGTGCCAGGTGTGCATGAAATCTAGGTGGAGCTGCAACTCCTACCCTACATATCAATGGACTCATCCAAGTCACCTGGTGAGGAGACAACGATGGGCAATGGCCATCCCAGGGAATGGAGAGGGCCTGCATCTGCCGGCAGGATCATCCCACCCACCATATCCATGGGATATAAGCCCTCTCTCACTTGGAGTTGGAGTGGACATCACCATCCCAGTCCCCTCAAGATTGGGGGAAGAACTATGGACTAGAGTGGACTTGATGGTATTCTCTTGTTCACATATGGTGATTCTAGCAATGCAAGAAATTATAACAATGAGGTGGAGCCAGTGGCCACTTGACACTTTTGGGGTAGGGAGGGGATGAGCAGTTGAAATACAGGGACTTCTTTGGGAGTTGGAGGTTGTCCTGAGTACTGTTGTGGCAACAGATGTAGGCCATTTTAAATCAGCACACACCACTCAGAACTGAGTGGGAGAGAGTGTGGTCTACAGTGTGAACTGTGGTCTATGGTTGGTGGCAAGTCTCCAGGATGTGTAAGTTCATTGAGGGTGGTGGGCCACACTTGTGGCAGATGTTTGTGTGGGATGTGGTGGGAGGTGTGGGAGGTGGGCAACATGGGAATCCCGGTGGGTTCCATGTAATATTTTGGGTAATCTAAACACCTCTCAAAATATTTGTATATATATATATATAAATAACTTTTTTATAAGCAAATACATATGTATGCTTATATTTTTATATATCATTTTGCAAATGTTTGTATGTATTGTGAGAATTTTGATTTTTACCCATAATAAAAAAAAAAAAACTGATGGAGAGATTAGAATATTCACAGATAAAGAGGAATTAAGAGAGTATGCCAATAAGAAACCTGCTCTTCAAGAAATACTAAAGGAAGTTCTACAGGTTGAAAGGAAAAAACAGGACAGAAAGAGTTGGAGGAGAGTGTAAGAACAATTAGACCAAAAGAAATCAACATATGAAATACATAAAACCAAAGAAAATATGGCTGATGTAAGAAATTCCTTGAGAGTAATAACACTGAATGATAATGGATTAAACTCACCAGTCAAGAGACACAGATTGGCAGATTGGATAAAGAAATATGAGATCCCATCTTTATGTTGTCTAGAAGAAACCCACCTTAAACCCAGGGATTCAAGAATGCTGAAAGTGAATGGCTGGAAACAATTTTACAAGCAAACAATAAGCAAAAGTGAGCAAGAGTAGTTATTAATATTGGACAAAATAGACTTTAAATGCAAAACTATTTTAATAGACAAAGATGGAAACTATATATTAGTAAAAGGGGCAATCTTTCAAGAAGAATGAACCATGATAAACATTTATTCACCTAATCAGGGTGCCTCAAAATACATGAGGCAAAAACTGGAAAAAGTAAGTGGATAAATAAATGCCTCTATGCCGCTTTGTTCCCGCGCCTGAGGGTGATCAGCCCTGCTGCAGCCCGGGGGGTGACACTGGCTAGTTATGGGCCGTCCGGTGCGCACTCCGGGAACGGCGAGGGTGAGGAGGTTCTCGGGGAGCGGCGTTGGGTTGGGGGCTCCCTGGTCTCCACGGCTCGGGTGTGGGGGGTATCTGGTAAGGACCGTGCGTGAAAGAAAGACTCGAGACCTCTGAGTGCGGGGGAAGAAGCAAAGAGAGAGAGCACTTTATTGAGGAAGTACAGTGCATA
Organism: Tolypeutes matacus; assembly: GCA_026826555.1. Lineage (NCBI taxonomy): Eukaryota > Metazoa > Chordata > Mammalia > Cingulata > Chlamyphoridae > Tolypeutes > Tolypeutes matacus. The sequence goes on along the minus strand of JAKSZT010013347.1, from coordinate 518,178 downwards.
TATACTCTTCAGGCTGGGGGTAGTCCTTCAGCCGATGGTGGAGGCTTATCATTGGGCAGTAGTTAGGGTCAGGGGTTGCTAGGAAAAGGGGCAGAATTTGGGGCGGCAAGGGGCAAAGCAAGGTTGTCCAAATAAGGCAATAACTGGGGCGAGAGCTCTGATTGGTGAGAAGGAACAAGGAAGAGTGAGAGAGGGAAAAAGGGGAACGGGAGAGGGGGTTGAGTTGCACAGGCAAGGCCACAGCAAGGCCTGCGGTTTGTAGATACTGCATCTCCACCTTTATTTCTTTTTAGGCCAACAGATAGGGAGCTGGGCCTGTCTTAGGTCATAGCCGGCTGAGGCACTAGTAGCTCTTACCCGTCTTTGGGCTATCCCAGCAGCAGCTGTGCATGAACGGTAGGGACTGTGCCTGTCTTAGGTCAGAACCATGCAGAAAAAGGGGGGCTGGATCTTACCTGTCTTTGGAGACTCTAGCAGCAATGATTGAGCCAGGCGCCATGGCAACAATCGGCTAGGTTCCTGTCTTAGGTTGTCCAGTCAAGTTACGAGGTTCAGTTGCCCGTCATTGAACAACAGCCCAGCAGAGCAACAGCGGCTGGTGCCCTGTCTTAGGTTGGCTACCTTTTGTGCCTGGCTAGGTTGCCCATCATTGGCTCACCAGTTCAGCTCTATCTTGGCCAAATTGTAATAGGTGGAGAGGTTTGTTTGGAAAGGGAGGAGGGACAGGGTAGGGGCCTAGAGGGGTGAGTGATCGGCATGGATTGGGTGATTGAAGGATTGGTTGTTGTTGGAGAGATGCAGATAGTTGACTTCACGGGTTTGGACTCGCTGATAGTGGACGGTCATTGGCTTGTCGAAGAGAGAGTTACGGATCGCCTGTAAAAGTTTTTTAAAGAGGGTAGGTCCTAGAGAGAGAAGAAGCAGAATGAGTATTAAAGGGCCAAGGAAGGGGAGGAGGTAAGGGAGGAGTCCTTGGAATCCCCAGGAGAGACCTCCCCCCTGAGCTTCCCTTTCCCTATTACGTTTTTCTAGCCCAGCTCTTACTTGGGCTAAGTTGTCTTGAATGAGACCTGAGTGATTGGCATAGAAACAGCATTCTTCCCCCAGGGCAGTACAGAGGCCTCCTTCTTTAAGAAAGAGGAGGTCTAACCCTCTGCGGTTTTGGAGAACTACTTTGGAGAGGGAAGTAAGAGATTTTTCTAGGTGGTTAATAGCTGTTTCAAGCCGGGCGATATCTTCATCAACAGCGGACCTGAGGGAAGCAAGGTTGTTACTTTGTGTGGTGAGGGCTGCAATCCCGGTGCCGGCTCCTGCAAGACCTAAAAGTGTGGCAATTGTAATTGCTGTAATGATTTCCCTTTTATGTTTGTAGACAGGGAGAAGATGATGTTGCCAAGAATCAAAGAATTGGTCATAGGTATGGTAAAAGATGCGGGGGAGCAGAGCAGCGAGCACACGGGTTTCATTGGTGGAATTGATGGTGCGAACACTGAGGCATGGTGTAAGGCCTGTGGAGGAACAGATCCATTGCGTGTTATTGGAGGGTATGAGAAACATTGTGGTTGCTGCAGGGGTGGTTGTGCGGTTGCAGAGGGCTTTCATGGAGGGAATAACAGTGCCTCCGATTTTAGTGACACAGTGCCCGCTCTGAGAGACAGACTGGATTGTTGTGTTTGGGGTAGAAGCGGTAAAATTGAGCCTAGCAGGCACTCCAAATTAACAGCTCTAGAAGAGGTGAGTTGGTTATGTATGTCCAATACGTGTAATTATGATGTGGTATCTTACCTTGACCTAATACTTTACCTATAATTAATTCATTGTAAAACCACCATGTCCACAGTTTAAGTCTTGGCAGCATCTTCAACTCTAGACTTGATTCTTCTGGAGGGGATACACTGCTCTTCTCTTGTTTCTGTAATGATAAGAGCAAAACCTCGGCCCCAAAAGTTTACCTCTCCTTTTTTCCCATTTATTGGTTCTTTCATTTTTCCAATATACAGGTTGTCCACATTTTTCATTTTCATTCCTTTTTTAACATCCTAATTTCTTTCTGCTGCTGTGATATTAGAAATTTGTTGTCTATTAAGAAAATTTAAGGTAAGCAATACTCTAGACAGTTTGTCCCCAGCAGACTCTCCTCCACCTCTACAATTATAGTGGGGGAGATTAATACACCATTATCACCATTAGAAAGAACATCTCAACAGAGAATCTATAAAGGAACAAAGACTCTGAATAATACATTAGAGGATATGGGCCTAACAGATGTTAGAGAATGCTATACTCAAATACAGTGGAATATACATTCTTCTCGAGTGTGCATAGATCATACACCAAGAGAGACCACAAGCTAGGCAACAGAATAACTCTCAGGGAATTCAGAAAGATTGAGATTACACAAATTAATTACTCTGACCACAATGAAATGAAATTGGAAATCACTAAGAGCCAGAGAACCAGATTAGGAACAAAGACATGGAAGTTATACAAGACACTTTTAGACAAACAGCGGGTCAATGAGGAAATCTCAAAGAAATCATTAACTAGTTTGAAAAGAATGAAAATGACAATGCAGCAAATCAAAATCTATGAGATGCAGCCAAAAGTATACTGAGAGAGAAACTCATAGCCATAAATCCATATATCAAAAAAAGAAGAAAGAGGTAAAATTGAAGACCTAACTGCACACCTGGAGGAACAGGAAAAATAACAACAAACTTACACCAAAGGAAGTATAAAGAAGGAAATAAAAAAGATTAGGGCAGAACTAAATGAAATAGGAAATAAGAAAGCAGGAGAAAAAATAAACAGAAACAAAAGCTGGTTCTTTGAGAAGATCAATAAAATTGACAAACCCTTAGCCAGACTACCAAAGAAAAAGAGAGAGCAGATGTAAATACACAAAAAAAGAATGAGGAAGGGGATATTAACACTGACCCCACAGAAATAAAGAGTATCATAAGAGGATACTTTGAAAAATTATATGCCAACAACAATGATAATCTATAGGAAATGGACAAATTCCTAAACATTCACAAGTAGCCTGCATTGATGAAAGAAGAAATTGATTAACACAACAGTCCAATTACAAGTAAAGAGATAGACTTTGTCATCAAAAACCTCCCAACTAAAAAGAGCCCAGGACCAGATGGCTTCATAGGTGAATTTTCCAAACATTCTGGAAAGAACTAACACCAATCCTGCTTAAACTCTTCCAAAAAATAAAAGTAAAAGGAACATTGCCTAACTCATTCTATGATGCCAATATTACCCTAATAGCAAAGCCAAACAATGTTGCCACAAGAAAGGAAAATCACACACCAATGAGAGCTAATGAACTTAGATGCTAAAATCCTTCAACAAAATACTTGCTAATTGCATTAAAAAACATACCAAATGAATTATACACCATGACCAAGTGGGTTTCATCCAGAGTATGCAAACAGGATTCAACATAAGAAAATCAATCAATGTAATCAACATAAGAAAATCCAATCACATAAACAGAGTGAAGGAAGAAAATCACATGATCATCTCTATAGATAAAGAAAAAAGCATTCAACAAAATACAGCACTCTTTCCTGACACAAACACTCCAAAAGATAGGAATAGAAAGAAATTTTCTGAACATCATAAAGGGTATATATGAAAAACACACAGCTAAAATCATCTTCAAAGGCGAACTCCAAAAGCTTTCACTCTAAGATTGGGAACAAGGCAAGGATGACCATTATCACCATTCCTATTTAACGTTGTCTTAGAAGCACTTGCTTGAGCTCTGAGGCAAGAAAAAGATATAAAAGGCATCCAAATTGGAAAGGCAGAAATGAAAATTTCACTATTTGCAGACGACATGATCCTATACAGAGAAAACCATGAAAAATCTACAACAAAGCTTCTAGAAGTCATAAAGGAGTTGAATAAAGTCGGAGGGTATAAGATCAATGATCAAAAATCAGTAACATTTCAGTACACCAATAATGCGCAATCTGAGGAGGAAATCAAGAAAAAAATACCATTTACAACAGTAACTAAAAGGATCAAACACTTAGGAATAAATTTAACTAAAGATTTAAAGGACTTATATATAGAAAACTACACAACACTGTTAAAGGAAATCAAAGACGACTTAAATAAATGGAAGATTATTCCCTGTGCATGGATAGGAAAACTAAACATCATCAAGATGTCTATCCTAACTCAAACTATTGTATAAATTTAATGCAATCCCAATAAAAATCAACACTATATATTTTAATGAATTGGAAAAACTAACTACAAAATTTATTTGGAATGGTATATGGCCCCAAACCACCAATGACAATTTTGAAAAAGAAACATGAAGTAGGAGGTATCACACTAACTGACTTTAAAACATACTACAAAGATACAGTGGTCAAAACTGCATGGTATTGGCACAAGGATAGACATACTGATCAATGGAATCAAAATGATAGTTCTGATATATATCCTCTCATGTACCGTCATTTGATATTTGACAAGGCCACCAAGCACACTCCGTTAGGAGAGAATGGCCTCTTCAACAAATGGTGCTTGGAGAACTGGATCTCCATATCCAAAAGAATGAGAGAGGAACACCATCTCACACCTTACAAAAAAATCATCTCAAGATGGATCAAAGATGTAAATATAAGAGGCAAGACCATAAAAACCTTGGAAGACAATGTAGGGAAGCATCTACGGGACCTTGTAATAGGAAATGGTTTCATGAACTTCACACCCAAAGCACCAGCAGGAAAAGGAAAAATAGATAAAATTTAAAACTTCTGCACCTCAAAGAATATTATCAAGAAAGTAAAAAGGCAGTCTACCCAAAGGGAGATAATATTTGGCAACCATATATTTGATAGGAGCCTAAAAACCTGCATATATAAAGAAAACCTACACCTTAAAAATGAAAAGACAAAAAACCCATTTAAAAAATGGGCATGTGACCTGAAAAGACACTTCTCTGAGGAAGAAACACAAATGGCTAAAAGCATATGAAAAGATGCTCAACATTGCTAGCTGTCAGGGAAATGAAAATCAAAACTACAGTGAGATACAATCTTACACCCATAAGAATGGCAGCTATTAAAAACCCAGCTGACTAAAGTGTTGGAGAGGTTGTGGAGGAATGGGAACCCTCACCCACTGCTGGTCGGATGATACACTGGCCCTGCCACTACAGAGGACAGTTTGGCAATTCCTCAAAAAATTATAATTTTGGAAGATGGTTACAGTTTAGGAGGGCACTCGCTGACTAGCTCTCTGAGGATAGCCAATTGTGGACAGGGTCCTGCCCGGGGGTCTGTGCTGTGGGCACACAGAGCGAGAAGCTTGGGGACAGCTATCTGCAGGCATATTAATAACGTAGATTGATCGGTAGAGATTCATGAGTTTTAAGCCTTCCTGAGGTAGTTAACACAGAAGGCTGAGCCTCACCCTCAGGGAAAAAGGCTTAGTTCAGCCACGACTCCCACCCAGAAACCTGGTGAGAGGGAGGGTTCTCTGAAGGTGGAAGAGTTCTGACAGAAGGTAGAGAGAGCTTTCCCTTTGGATTTGGTTGCCTGGGACCTCCTGCGGCTTGGATGAACAAAATAGCTGGATTGAATCAACACCAGGTAGAGGGGAGGGGCAAAACTGCTGAGGAAATTGGTTTACCTAGCTGCCCAGGGATACACCCCAAACTCTGCCAACCCCACGAGAGGGAGAATTCTCTGAGAGAGAAGGGTTCTGACAGAAGGTGGAGAGGGTTTCCCTTCTGTGGAGTTGGCTGCCTGGAACCCCTAATAGCTTTGGAGAGCAGATAAGCTGGCTTGATGCAGTGCCAGGCTGAGGGGAGAGGCGAATCTACTGAGGAAGCCTGATTTACCCAGCAGCCTGGTGAAACTCAGGCTTGGCTCCAGAGGGGGCGGAGTCAGCCATTTTTATCACTCTGCACTGACAAGCATCACAACATCAGCTTCTCTGGTGAGACCAGGAAGTGGGAAGTGCTTGATTAGTTTCCACAGCCTAGTTAGGGTCCCTTCGGTAAAAGGGGTGGTCTAGAAGAGGACTTCTTTTGAGTGCCTTATTAAATAAAAAAAAAAAAAATGATGACAGTCACTTTAAAAAATGAAAAATGAATTCTTGTTTTTAATTTAGTTTAATAGCTAAAACCTGCCTCAACACCTGCAGGTAGAACTCTGCAGGGAAATTGATTGATAAACACAAGCAGGCTGAGAGGTTCCACAAGGACCCTAAAAGGAACACTGTTCCTCTTTAGCTTTGTTTGACTGCTTGCTTGTGTGATTGTTTGGTTTTTCTCTGTTTATTTGTTGTCTCTTGCTTTTCTTTCCTCTTACCTCCCCCTCTTCTTTTTTCCTTCTTTTTTTTTTCTTTTTAATTAGGTGCTGTTAGATTGTCTCTTCTTTGGTTTGCTTCTTCTTCAGTGATTTCCCAATCTCTGTCTATATTGATTTTGTATCCAAAGCTAACTCTTCCCCTTCTTTCATATTTCTGCCTTCTGCTTTCTGTTGTAGTCCTTACAAAACACGATTTTTCATTATCCCACAACTTAAGTGTGTCAATTTCTATTCAATCTTTTCTGTTTTCTTCTTTTTATCATTAATATTAACCTTTTACTTTCAGCCCTTTCTTCACTCTTTCTCTCTCTCCTCATCATTCTAGCCCTCTAAATCATTATATATACATTCCTCTATTTGGTTTCCCAGTCCATTGTAGGTACCCCACTTTTTTCCCTATTACTCTACACGGCCTATATGAATTAAATATTCATTTCACTAGGTCTTATTTAGCCCCTTTTCTAACTTGTATCAATATTACTATTATCCTTCTTCCTTTCTCACATCTTTCAATCCCTCTGGTCCTAAACTTTTGCCTTCAAGGTAACATAGAAAGAAGCAAGGAAATAAAATAAGAAGAAAAATTGTCAAAAAGAAAACTTAACACACACTGAACCACCACCTAAATAAAACTCTAAAGGAGAGAGAAGCTAATCAACTAAATAAACCCATCAAGATAAAATGATAACAAGAGGGCAACAAAAAATTACAAACCACACCGAGAAACAGGTAGACATGGACCAGTCCAATGAACAAACTAAAAACCAGGAAGAGATGCAGAACATTGAACAACTAATCAAAGTTTTCCAAACAAATATCATGGACCAACTTAATGAAGTGAAGGAAGAGATTAAGAATTTAAAGCAGACACTGGGAGTATATACTGAAGAAATTGTAAACATACGCAAAAAGATAATGGCTATGATGGTGATCAATGTCACAATCCAAGAAGTCAAAAACACGCTGGATTCACATAAAAGCAGATTTGAATGGTCAGAAGAAAGAATTAGTGATGTGGAAGACAATACTTCTGAAATGAAACAGAAAGCAGAACAGATAGACAAAAAGATAGAAAAAATCCAGCAGGGAGTTAGGGATTTAACTGACAACACAAAACGGGCAAATATACACAATATGAGCATCCCAGAAGGAGAAGAGAAGGGAAAAGGAACAGAAAGAGCCTTGAAGGAAATAATGGCAGAAAACTTCTGAACCCTATTGAGAGAGATGGATGTACAGATCCAGGAAGCACAGTGCACCCCAAACAGTATAATTCCCAACAGGCCAACTCCAAGACATATACTTATCATAATGTCCAATGCTCAACAAAGAGAAAATACTCAAGGCAGTACGAGAAAAGAGAACCATCACATACAAGGGAAGCATAATAAGATTAAGTGCTGATTTCTCATCTGAAATCATGGAGGCAAAAAGGCAGTGGTATGACATAGTCAAAGTACTAAAAGAAAAAACTTCCAGTCACGAATTCTCTATCCAGCAAAACTGGTATTCAAAAATGATGGAGAGTTCAAAATATTCACAGATAAACAGAAATTAAAAGAGTATGTCAATAAGAAACCTGCACTTCAAGAAGAACTAAAGGAAGTTCTACAAGTTGAAAGGAAAAAACAAGGGAGAGTTGGAGGAGAGTTTAAAAACAACTAAAAAGAAAAAAAAAAAAAACAGAAACAAAACAACATATGACATACATTAACCCAAAGAAAATATGGCTGAATTAAGAAATTCCTTACGAGTAATAACACTGAATGTTAATGGATTAAACTCACCACTCAAAGAGACAGAGATTGGCAGAATGGATAAGGAAATATGATCCATCTATATGTTGTCTACAAGAAACCCACCTTCGACCCAGGGATTCAAGGAGGTTGAAAGTGAATGGCTGGAAAACAATTTAACAAGCTAACAATAGCCAAAAAAGGGCAGGAGTAGCTATTCTAATATCAGACAAAATAGACTTTAAATGCAAAACTATTGTAAGAGACAAAGATGGACACTATATATTAGTAAAAGGGGTAAATTCTAAAGAAGAGAGAACAATCATAAACGTTTATGCACCTAATCAGGGCACCTCTAAATACATGAGGCAAAGTCTGAAAAAACTAAGTGGAGAAATAACTGCCTCTACAATTATAATGGGGGACTTTAATATACCATTGTCATCATGAGAACATCTAGAAAGAGAATCAATAAAGAAACAAAGGCTCACAACAAAACATTAGAGGACCTGGACTTAATAGACATATAAAGAACATTACACGCAAATACAGCAGGATTTACATTCTTCTTGAGTGCACATGGATCATACTCCAAGATAGACCACATGCTAGGCCACAGAACAACTCTCAATGAATTCAGAGAGATTGAGATTATACAAAGTAATTTCTCTGAGGACAATGGAATGAATCTGGAAATCACTAAGGGCCAGAGAAACAGGTTAGGCACAAAGATATGGAAGTTAAACAACACATTCTTAGACAAACAGAGGGTCAAGGAGGAAATCCCAAAAGAAATCAGTAACTACCTTGAAACTAATGAAAACAACAACACAGCATATCTAACCCTATGGGATGCAGTGAAAGCTTTCTTGAGAGGGCAGTTCATAGTAGTAAATACATATATTACAAAAGAAGAAAGAGCTAAAATTGAAGACCAACTGCACACTTGGAGGAATTGTAAAAACAACAACAAACTAAACCTAAAGGAAGTAGAAAGAAGGAAACAACAAAGATTAGAGCAGAACTAAATGAAATAGACAATAAGAAAGCTCTGGAAAAAATAAACAAAACCAAAACCTGGTTCTTTGAGAAGATCAATTAAATTGACACACTCTTAGCCAGACTAACAAAGAAAAAAAGAGAACAGATGCAAATATACAAAATAAGGAATGAACAAGGTGATATCACTACTGATCCCACAGAAATAAAGAGTATCATAAGAGGATACTTTGAAAAATTATATGCCAACAAGAATGATAATTTAGAGGAAATGGACAAGTTTGTAGAAACTCACAAACAGCCTACATTGATGAAAGAAGAAATTGATGAACTCAACAGTCCAATTACAAGTAATGAGATACACTCAGTCACCAAGAACCTCCCAATTAAGAGGAGCCCAGAACCAAATGGCTTCACAGCTGAATTCTACCAAACATTCTGGAAAGAGATAACACCAATTCTTTTTAAGCGCTTCCAAAGAATAGAAGTAGAAGCAATAGTGCTTAACTCATTCAATGATGCCAACATTACCCTAATACCAAAATCAAACAAAGATACCACAAGAAAGGAAAATTACAGACCAATTACTCTAATGATAGTCGATGCTAAAATCCTCAACTAAATTCTTGCTAATAGCATTCAACAAAATATCAAAAAGATTATACACCATGACTAAGTGGGTTTCATCCCGGGTATGCAAGAATGGTTCAATATAAGTAAATCAATTAATGAAATATACCACATAAACAGATTGAAAGAAAAAAATCACATGATCATCTCTATAGATGCAGAAAATGCATTTGACAAAATACAGCACTCTTTCCTGATAATAACACTGCAAAAGATAAGAATAGAAGGAAACTTTCTGAATATGATAAAGGATATATATGAAAAACCAAAGCTAACATCATCTTCAATGATGAAATCCTAAAAGCATTCTCTCTGAGATTGGGAACAAGAAAAGGATGCCCACTATCACCACTCCTATTTAACATTGTCTTAGAAGTACTTGCTCAAGCACTGAGGCAAGAAAAGTATATAAAAGGCATCTTGATTTGAAAAGAAGTAAAACTTTCATAATTTGCAGATGACATGATCCTATATATAGAAAGCCCTGACAAATCTACAACAAAGCTTCTAGAACTTATAAAGGAGTTCAGTAATGTTGCAGGCTATAAGATCAACGCTCAAAAATCAGTAGCATTTCTGTACACCAATAAGAAGCAATTTGAGGAGGAAATAAAAAAAACAAATACCATTTACAATAGTAACTAAAGGAATCAAACACCTAGGAACAAATTTAACTAAAGATGTAAAGGACTCATATACACAAAACTACAC
>JAKSZT010013347.1:440107-481394 GCA_026826555.1 Tolypeutes matacus | reverse complement strand
AAAACATGCTATTAAATCTAATCCATTCCTGTGGCTGTGAACCCATTATAAGTAGGACATTTTCATGATGCTACTTCACTTAAGGTTTCTTTGGACCAGCCCAATCAGGATAGGTATTAAATTTATTCTGGGGTCCTTTATAAGCAGAATGATTTCAGACATGAGAGAGAGAGAGCCACTGGCATCAAGAAGCTGGTTCCAGAAAAGAACGGAGAGATGAGAAGAGGCCAACATGTGCCCTGTCATTCTATGTGTATAACTGCATTAGTGTGGTATTAATCAAATTGTATCCATGTAAGTGTATGTGGTTTGGGTATTATTTTAGAGTTCCAACATGCAAGGGATATTATAGTATTCTGTTGTTGTTGTTGTTCTATATCAAGCCAATGTGATTCTGAGTACTACAAGTTTATATCAGCATAGTAAAAATCAATTTGCCATTATAATTGTGTCTCCACCTTCTAACTTAGTGAACAACTCTCTCTGAATACAACTAAAGATTTTTGTCAGAAAATGTTTTTTCTATCATATGTATTATTACTTCTGGATCCCTAATCAATGAGATAATTGCCAAGGCTAGAAGGGTTTCCTATATGCTCCAACATATGAAAAAACTCTTTCCCTCATTTCAGATTGCTCTAATGATTAGGTTGCTCTCATTTATCATTTCAGAACAACAGTTCTCATCCCTTCCTTGCTACTTGATGAATTTGTTTGCTTTGATTAAAACATTGATGTAGAACTTCCAGGAAGTTGGAGGATTAGAGAGTTGCAGAGCTTACTTCTTTCCCAGGAAATTAGTTAGAAGACAGGCAGAATCTTCTGGAATAAGTATTCTACAGCTCAAGACACTAGGGGAGGACTTGGTAGCATCCAGAATAGAGAGAGACAAAGAGAAGAAAGCTCTGTGGTGAGGATCTGTAAGAAATTAGGACAGCTGCTGCTGGCAAAGAAACAACACCTTTAGAGTAGAGAGCTTTGGTTCCTCTGGTCCAGGCAGGTGGCTACACACTGAGAGGGCTTCAGGGATCCACTTCCCCAGGAAAGTGAAGAAGGAGGAACACAGCCCAATGCTGATCCCACTTTTGCTGGCAAATTTGGTCTGCTGGATTCCTTGGTTTCCACACTTCCAGGCCTGTGGTATCCACATCATTGTCTTCTCCCAGGAGCCTACAGAGTGCTAAGGATGGCCTGCTTTCTCAAAGTCCCTCCTTATTCCAAGAGTGGTTGCTATCAACTAAGAGGGAGCAGAAATCTTTCTTCCTTGAGAAGAAGAAGTTGTGCCAAAAGAGGAGAGTGTCTTTGGATGAGCAAGTTTGAACTGTAAGGCTTGGATCTGAACAGCCCAATAGAAGCAGCATCTTTTCAGGTATAGTTTCAACCCTGCCCACCTTCCAGGTAACATAGATCCCCTTGGAGATTGAGCAGGGATGATTGCTGAAAACCACTATCTGCTAGAAGGACAAGAAAGTGCACATCAGGGAATATAAATATTTACTTGATGACTTTACTGTCACCAAGGCCCTTGAAAACTGGTCTGCACCAAATTAATTGTTCCCTGGCCCTTTTTAATCAGTTAAACAGGGCCAATTTTAAAACCGTAGAATAAGTTGAACCAAGAATCAAAGAAGAGTTGTAACACAAAACAATAAAACACTAAATCTCTAGGCAAGAGAAAGAAACTGCTTATCAAAATAACCTCACCATCATAATCAGATGCTTAGACATCAGCAAAAATTACAATCCATACTATGAAAAAGGAAGAAATAGCCCAGTCAAAGGGACAAATCAAATTGCCAGATAAAACACAGGTTTGAAACAACTAATCAGTTATGTTAAAAAAAAAACCTCTTAAATCAAATCAAAGAATTTAAGGAAATATAAAGAGATAAAGAACATTAAGAAAACACTGAGTTTTTCAAATAATAATTTGAAAGCTTGAATAGAAAATACCAGAGCATATGGCAATGAAAGACATAATGGATGAGATGAAAAATATAGTAGAGGCATACAATAACAGATTTGAAATGGCAGAAGATAGAAAGAGTGAACTGAAAGACAGAGCAGCTGAAATTGAAAAGACAGATGATCAAAGAGAAGAAAGAGTTAAGCACAGTAACATGTGCATCACAGGAGTTCCAGCAGGAAAAGAGAAGGGGGAAAGAGGCAGAAAGAATATTCTAGGAAATACTGGCTGAAAATTTCCCAAATCTTAAGAAGACATTAATTATAAGAAGAGCAACATAATGCAAACAGAAGAAAGCCAGATAGATGTATTCTGAGGCACATAAGATTCAGAATGTCAAATGCCTAAGATAAACAGGGAATACTGAAAGCAGCAAGTGAAACACTGGAAAAAGGTATTCCACACAAACAGTCACCTAAAAAGAGCAGGAGTAGCTATACTAATATTGGACAAAACAGACTTTAAGTGCAAAACTGTTATGAGAGATAAAGAATGTAATTTATATTAATAAAAATAACAATCATAATTATTTATTCACTAACCAGGGTACTCCAAAATACATGAGGCAAACACCAGCAAAATTCAAGGGAGAAATATACATCTCTAAAACAATTGTTGGAGATTTCAAAACACCAGTCTTATCAATAGATAGAACTTCTAGACAAGAGGATCAATAAGGAGATAGAGAAGTTGAGTAATATGATTAACTAGATCTAACAAATATAATCAGAACATTGTACCCCAAAGCAACAGGATATATATTCTTTTCAGGTGTTCATAGATCTTTCTCCAGGAAAGACCATATGTTGGGTCACAAAAAAGTTCACAATAAATTTAAAAAGAATATTGAAATTATACATAGCAATTTCTCTGATCTTAATGGAATTAAGTTAGAAATCAATAATGGACAGAGAATGGGAAAATTCACAAATGTAAGTATGTTAAATAACATACATTTAAATAATCTGTGGATCAAAGGAGAAATTGTAGCATAAATCATTAAATACCTTGAGATAAATGAAAATGAGACTATAATATGTTAAAACTTATGAGACACAGCGAAGCTAGTGCTGAGAGAGAAATTTACCAGATCTAGCAGAAGGAAAGAAATGGCAAAGATTAAAGCAGAAATAAATGAAATTGAGAACAAAAAAAACAATAAAATCAACACAACAAAAGCTTCTTTAGGAAGATCAATAAAATCTGCAAACCCTTAACCAGACTATCAAAGGAAAAAAAAAAAAGAAGATGCAAATAAAATTAAAAATGAGGTGCCATTTCTATGGACCCCACAGAAAAAAAAGATCATAAGAAAATATTTCTTGTTGTGTTAGTGTAGGTTGGTTATTAGTTTCTAGAAATTTATCCATTTCATCCAGGTTGTCTAGTTTGTTGGCATATAGTTTCTCATATTATCCTCTTATGATTCTTTTTATTTCTGTGAAGTCATTTGTAATTCCCCCCCTTTCATTTCTGATTGTATTTATTTGCATCTTCTCTCTTTTTTTCTTTGTTAGTCTAGCGAGGAGTTTGTCAATTTTATTAATCTTCTCAAAGAACCAGCTTTTGGTTTTGTTGATTTTCTCTATTGTTTTTCTGTTCTCATTTTCATTTATTTCTGCTCTAATCTTTATTATTTCTTTCCTTCTGCTTACTTTGGGATTGGTTTGCTGTTCTTTTTCTAGTTTCTCTGGTTGTTCAGTTAAATCTTTGAGTTTAACTATTTCTTGTTTTTTAATATAGGCATTTAGGGCTATAAATTTCCCTTTCCAGACTGCCTTCGTTGTATCCCATAAGTTTTGATATGTTGTGTTCTCATTTTCATTTGTCTCAATATATTTACTGATTTACTTGCAATTTCTTCTTTGACCCACTGAATATTTAGGAGTGTGTTGTTCAGTCTCCATATATTTGCAAATTTACTTTTTTCCGGCCTGTTATTGATTTCTAGTTTCATTCCATTATGATCTGAGAAGGTGCTTTGTATAATTTCAATCTTTTTATATTTATTGAGAGCTGTATTGCGACCTAACATGTGGTCTATCCTGGAGAAAGATCCATGGGCACTTGAGAAGAATGTATAACCTGCTGAGTTTGGATGCAGTGTTCTGTATATGTTTGTTAGGTCTAACTTGTTTATCATATTGTTCAAGTTCTCTGTTTCCTTTTTGATCTTCGGTCTAGTTGTTCTATCTAATGATGTGAGAGGGGTGTTGAAGTCTCCAACGATTATTGTAGAAATGTCTATTTCACCCTTCAGTTTTGCCAGAGTTTGTCTCATATATTTTGGGGTACCCTGGTGAGGTGCGTAGATATTTATGACTGTTATATCTTCCTGGAGGATCATCCCTTTTATTAATATATAATGGCCTTCTGCATCTCTTATCACTTTTTTGCATTTAAAGTCTCTTTTGTCTGATATTAGTATAGCTACCCTGCTCTTTTCTGTTTACTATTTGCGTGGAGTATCTTTTTCCAACCTTTTACTTTCAGCTGGTTTGTATCCTTGGGTTTGAGGTGAGTTTCTTGTAAGCAGCATATGGATGGCTCATGTTATTTTATCCATTCTGTCAGCTGGTATCTTTTGATTGGGGAATTTAATCCATTCACATGCAAGGATATTATTGAAAATACACTATTTATTTCCTCCATTGTATTCTTTAGTTTTCATATGTCTCTTTTGGTTATCCTTTCTGCTTTTCTTTCTTCTATACTCTCCTCCAAGCCTCTCTCTCCTGTCTTTTTCTTTCAGGTTCTAAAGCTTCCTTTAATATTTCCTGCAAAGGTGGATTCTTTTTGCAAACAATCTTAGTTTCTGTTTGTTTGTGAATACTTTATATTCACCTTCATATGTGAAGGAAAGTTTTGCTGGATAAAGAATTCTCGGCTGGCAGTTTTTCTCTTTCAGTTTCCTAATTGTATCATACCACTGAGGTGGTGGTTTCTTGGACCTTACACCCAAAGCACGTGCAACAAAAGAAAAAGTAGATAAATGGGACCTCCTCAAAATTAAACACTTTTGCACCTCACAGGACTTTGTCAGAAGGGTGAAAAGGCAGCCAACTCATTGGGAAAAAATATTTGGAAATCACATATCTGATAAGGGTTTAATATCCAGGATATATAAAGAGATGTTACAACTCATCAAGAAAAAGACAAATGACCCAATTAAAAAATGGGCAAAAGACTTGAATAGACATTTTTCCGAAGAAGAAATACAAATGGCAAAAAAAACCACATGAAGAAATGCTCAATATCATTCATGATTAGGGAAATGCAAATCAAAACTACAATGAGATCTCATTTCACACTTATCAGAATAGTCACTATTAAAAAGACAGAGAACTACAAGTGTTGGAGAGGATGTGGAGAGATAGGAACACTTCTTCATTGTTGGTGGGAATGCAGGATGGTCCAACCACTATGAAGGACCGTTTGGAAGTTCCTAAAGAAGTTGAATATCGACTTGCCATGTGACCCTGCAATACCACTACTGGGTATATACGCAGAAGAACTAAGAGCAGTGACACAAACAGACATCTGCACACCGATGTTCAGAGCCACATTATTCACCATTGCCAAAATTTGGAAACAACCCAGGTGTCCATCAACAGATGAATGGAGAAACAAACTGTGGTCTATTCACACGATGGAATATTATGCAGCTGTAAGAAGAAATGAAGTCATAAAGCATATGGCAGCATTGAAGAACCTGGAGGACATTATGTTGAGTGAATCAAGCCAGACACAAAAGGACAAATACTGTATGAATTCGTTACTATGAACCAAATATATTGTGTAATATATTGCTTGATTAAAAAATATATATATATGTATCCATTAATTTAATTGAGAAATGTATATACTTATTCATCTGTGTTTACTTTTTAGTTTTTAATTGTTTATATTTTCAATTATTAAATGTACAAAATAAAGTTTAAAAAAAAGAAAATATTATGAAAAATTATATGCTAATAAATTAGACAACTTAAATAAAATTCACAACTTCCCAGAAACACACAACAAACTGCCTACACTGACTCAAGAAGAAATAGAAGTCCTGGACTGACCAATTAAATATTAAGAGATTACATCAGTCATCACAAACCTCCCAATAAAAGCCCATGAAAACTAATCATTGGTAGAAGAATTAATACCGGTCCTGCTCAAACTCTTTCAGAACTTGGAGAAGAGGTAAAACTACATAACTCATTTTATGAAGCCAAAGACAGCTAAAAATATTACAGTAAAAGAAATTATAGACCAATCTCTCTAAAAAATATGGATGAAAAAATTCTCAGTAAAATAATTATTAATCAAATCCAACTGCATATTAAAAGAATTATACACCATGATTAAATAGGTTTTATTCTTGGTATGCAAAGCTGGTTCAACACAAGAAATTGAATTACTATAATACATAACATTAAAAAGTCAAAGGGAAAAAACACATGATTATTTCTATTGATGCAGAAAAGGCATTTGACAAAATCCAGCATCGTTTCTTGATAAATCTCAATGTATATCACTATGTTAATGAACCTCAATAGACAATGGTGCTGTGATGTGTCTAATATACTGCTTATAATTTGAAAGTTGTTGCTGAATCATGTCAACTCATGTTTAGGTGTTTGATTCTTCCTCCAAGAGCAGACAGAGCATATTCCTCAGACATTGTTATGTGCGGAAGCTGAACAAGAAAAAGAGGCACATTGAAAAGAAAATATTGATCTACCTTTTCAAACTTTGGCTCCATATTGAGGACCTCGTTAAAGATAATCTAGGCAGATTTGGCTCCAGTACGTTAGAAGGAAAGACTGCACAAGTAAAGAATTCAAACCAGGAGCATCTCTACATGAATAAGAAATGGCAGGGTCCCAGAGAAAGAATATAACAAAGACATTACCTTAGGTATGATTTCCAATTTTATCCTTACATTACGACTCTATGTATATCAGTTAGTAATGTGATCCTGTAAAACAGCATTCAAAAAATGAGGTTATTCATAGGAATATAGAAAGGTGGTATGTGAAATCATTTACTAGGATTTATACATAGAAAATAATTGGAAAATATTTTCTAATTTGTTTTCAATTCATTGAGAGAAATGTTTGCATGACACACATTTCCACTGCTATTATAATATGCTAACATTTGTTGAATCTTGACCAATATGTTTCATCATGGGCAAGTTAGTCAATTTTCTTTTACTGCAATTCCTCTTCTGAAAAAGAGAGATATGACCTTATAGGTTAATATCTATTTATTGACTGAAAAAGGATATGGATGAGAGGTGAATATTTTGAAAGATGGAAATAACTCTTTAACGTTTAAATCCCATGGGAAAAATCTAAAAGCTAAGGAGTAAGAGAGAGAGTTAATGAGAGTGAAAGAGGAGTGAGAAAATGAGAAGAAAATGAATAAGGAGGAGGAGGAGAGGAAGAGGTGGAGAAGCTGGAGGAAAGGATAGGAGAGGAGGGGGGAAGGGAGGGGAGGGGAGGGGAGGCAATAGCGTAAGAGAGCAGGGTGTGTAATATAATATATTCAGATATCTTATGGAGAATATTTTCTCATCTTCATTCTTCTAAACAGATTTGAATTTTGTTCCTGCGTCAGGTGGCCATGTATGAGTAAATTTCAGTCCACTCCAAGCTAGAGATATGAATATGGATTAATCTAAACTAATTATGTGCATGTTATTTCCTTACACAGTGATTGATATAGGGATAGGCAAGTGACAAAATTATAGCAATTACATAAGAGAGAAAAATATGCTTCTTTGTTTTTAAAAAGAGAGTCATGAAGAAAACTTTTTTCTTTTTTCAACAATGCCTTCTGCAAGGCATGTTGAAATTGTCATCAGCAGAGACCATTGAGCTTTTGGATGGAGAACTTTTTGACTGTCACAGCTAAAAAAGTATGCAATATTTGAAAGGCCTTTCTAGCTTGTTATTGTATTTTATGTGAAACTGTTTTTATTAATGAAGGACATAATATTATTTTAAGAGCTGAAATATCCATATATCTGGATTATATCATAATCTTTCCAGCAGGTATAGAAATGAACAGTAGAATTCCCCTATTAAATATTATTAAACAGAAATGGTATATCAAGTACATTTAAGAGGGGGAACCCATTCCATAGTACACTTGTGCCCTCTTTTAGATTCCCCTGAGGAGTTCTGTAACCCTTCTTAGAACAAGTACCTCCACATTGTTATTGGAATATGCCTAACAAGCAGCATAGTTTACAGATGGTAGCTCAAGAGGACCAGTTCGGCACTCAATCTGAAAAGCAGAAGCAGAGAGATCAGTGATTTGAACAGGGGAAAGATAATTGATTCAATGGGCAGAATTAAGAGCACGGTACCATGTGGTGTCACAGGAAATGGATGATTGTTAACAATATTGATATGGTGTAGATTCTACCCATATTTTAGTAGTAGCCAATAAGTTTTGGATAAAAGGTCTTTAGATAACGGAAAAATAAAAGGAATCCTGATTGAAAAATCCAGTGAAGGATCTGGTAAAATGTACATTCATATAACAAGAAATAGAAGTAACTATAATTGCTGATAAAAGAGAAAGACAATAAATGAATGATGGAATAGAAAAAGGTAATATTATATTGGTGTATCATAAAAGGGTATAGTGGACTGAAGTTCTGTGTACTCCAGAAAACATATCCTTAAATTTAATCCATTGCTGTGGATGTGGACCCATTTTAAATAGGACCTTTTGATGAGACTACTTCAGTTAAGGTGTGACCAAGCTATTTCATGATGTCTTAATCTTCTGGAGTCATTTAGGAATGGAATGAATATAGGCAGAAAGAGAGAAAGCCAAAGATACAAGAACCTGAAATCAAGAAAACCTGGAAGAGAAGGAAGAGACCAGCAGATGCTGCTATGTGCCTTGCCATGTGGCAGAGAAGTTAAGGATTGACAGCAGCTGGTCTTCTAGATGAAACTATAGCAATGATGATGCCTTGATTTGGATATTTTCTCAGCATCAAATCTGTAAACTAATCAATTCCCATTTTACAAGCTAAACCATTTCATGGTATATGCTTTAAGCAGTCTAGGAAACTAAAATAGACTAGGGTAAGAGTTAGAACAAAATATTACAGTTATATTTATATCTACCCATAAGAGTGAAAATATTCTTTCATAGATGCCTCCCCTTCAAGTTCTGCTAAAGGCACTGGTTGGGCCACCTTGGACCAAAGAAGTGTTCTTTCTGTAGACATCTATGTGTTGAAGGTTAATGATTTGAAAATCCCTTGTGGGTGAAGCCTTTGAATAATTCTAATTTTGCTTTGTCTTTTGGCTTTCATTTTACAGTATACTTCCATTATAGAATATCATTTTGAGAGAGAAATATGTGGGAAATACTACCTACTGGATGCATACAAAGGAAAACAGATCACCAGGTCACTGTGCAATTAACAACTAGGTGATGGCTTATTGAGAAATGGACCCAGATAGTACAGATATAAACTATCTGCTGTATGCTTACTTGTCATAATATTTTACATCTATTAATCAATTTTTTCCCTTTGAGGGCAATACACAAGTAAAGAACACATGGAAAGAGTAACCAATCTCATTTTAGGATTGACTAGGTGGGCTCAAATTCTTAGCTCCAATGTCTGCTGAGGATACCATGGAAAGCTCTTTGGCACAGTAAAAATAAATGTTGGTAAACAATACCTATAATGACATCCTGATTAGTTCAACATTTTGGGATCTATCATATATTTGTATTGCACTTGAACAATATATATTCAGAGACAACATGTTTGATGGATAAATTAATTATCATTGGCCAAAATACCTTATAATAACTCTCATAATGTTGGGACAGCTCTAAGAATTCAAGCAAAATTTGCTTTCCTAAGGATAGCCATACTGAGGATAAGGAATTATTGACCTTTATTGACCACTTAGAAGGGGTATTATTTTGCAGGAGAAAGTGAAAGATGGCAAGCAACCTGGACAGGTATGATATTTGTAGAAAAATGGATTTTAAAATCTCATCAATGTGAATACAGTATACCAGGAAACAAAGATGAATAGACCATTTACATTAATCCAAGAGGAGCTGGGAAGTATGTTCCTTACATAGATTCATAGGTAGCTCAAAGGCAAAGATTTGTGATCTTGGTGGGAGAAGCACAGTAATTAATTTATGGGAATCTTTTGATCCCAATATCGTTGTGGAAACCCATGAAGAGATGATGTGAATTGTTTAGGTGCTCTCTAGCTGCTTAGATCCCACAACAAACTAAAACTAGATATACCCAATAGTGCAGTTGATCAGAACTGGAAATCTATTGTACTTTACTAGGAATTTACTGGTTGATAGAAGATGGTCTTTAATTAAAGGTAAGGCTACTTAGGGATCCCTTGTCAGTAGAGTCTTTTGTATGAACAGGGCATATAGCTAGGCAACAAAAAACTCAGATCCAGAATTGACTGCGATTTGGCACTTGATTTATTCTACAATTTTTGACAAATCTAATAGATAGGCAAAGGCCAGTTTTGTTTGGAAGGACAAAAGAAAATACTGTCATAGTTCTAAATGACTTATTTTGTAATAATCTTAATATATTTGGTGTAATACTATTATAATTTATAAGATTAACTTGACTGATTTCATCAAAATATATGATATGATATTGATGAACAAATATATTGGGAAATTAAGTTAAAACTTTCACATGATGCTCATCCAATGAAATCTGAAAAGTCAGAGAAGGAAAAAGTGTTAGTTAACAGTCAGTTAATTATTACATTAATTCAGTATATTCATATATTTCATAATATTAAAATTACAGTAGTGAGGAGGCAAAATAGTTGTCAAAGTTGTGCATGAGTAGGACAAACTTGTGCTGTAATATTTAGCAAAACTGAAATGCTTCTTTAAAGCAATATCTATACCTTATTTGATGGTACAAATTATTAGCATCTTGACAGTTACCCATTTGATTTATCTGTTCTGTAAATGGTACAAAATATGCAGGAAAAGAATGCTTATAAGTGATTATTAAAAAGGCTTCACCATATTCAGAGGGTGATCTCTTCAGGAAAGTTATTTCACAGCTCAATGGGAAAGTTCTAGGAAAACCTGGTTTTGATACTAGGACAGTGTAAGTGTAGGGAGACTTTTGATGTGCTAGTTAAAGTCCAAATATCCCTTGGTAAATCCAATGTCCAGGTTTTTGTCTTTGTTTTAGTTTTTGAAAGTTTTCATCTGACTTAAGTGGCTTGACCAGGGGGACACAAATACCCCATTGGGATCATATGCCTTGAAAGCAAGATTTACATGCAGATCTTTTGGTTTAACTAGAGGCAAAACTTGCCTCGGTGTGAATAAGAACCTAGGGCTAGTTGTACCTGGATGACTCTTGGAAATCCAGTACTTACTTGCACTCTGTTTCTCTTATTGTACACTACCCTTTGCCT
The DNA here is from genome assembly GCA_026826555.1 of Tolypeutes matacus. Taxonomy (NCBI): domain Eukaryota; kingdom Metazoa; phylum Chordata; class Mammalia; order Cingulata; family Chlamyphoridae; genus Tolypeutes; species Tolypeutes matacus. The sequence goes on along the minus strand of JAKSZT010013347.1, from coordinate 469,961 downwards.
TAAAAAAAAAAAAGTCTTATATGATAAGGTTCTTTGGAGTTTGTGAGTCCTTTCAAATATCCAAATTCATAAAATCTTTGCAGATGATGCCTTCATTGCAAATGTTTTTAGGATTATGGGTTAAAATGAGGAAGTGAAGGAGGATGGAATTGCATAACTTTATATCTTTATCACCTTGCACAAGTTTTCTTTTGCATTGCCAGATCCATGAGCACAGGTATGGGGCTAAATTTATGTGTTCCCATGGAAGGTGGTACTGATACCTAAACACAATATCCATTCAATTAAAGTTGAAAGTATGTATTCTTAAAATATTTTAAGGTGGGTCATAACTTTACTCCATGTAACCCATTTAACTATAGCTATGTGCTCCAACTACCAAATGACAAGGATAATTCTGATTTTTTTTTTTGCAATCAGATTATAAGATATTTGTGTGAAAATGTATCCAATGATAATGTTAACAATGTTGCTCGTATATCCAGCCATGTTGAGGTGGAAATAGAATAATGGGGAGAAAGTTACACAGTCAAAAGTATAATAAATGGCAACAATGGGTTTTACAGCAAAGAGAAAGGGACCCATATGTGTGTGATGATACAAAGAAGAAGTACAGTCATGCTATTTCCATTATTGCTTTGGAAAAAGCCATATCTCTCTGATATTACACTGATTAAACTTCACTCTGAAAATAATCTACAGAACTGTTACTCCACAGAAAAGGAGTTACATCCACAAATATTTCCAAGCTCTGCCTAAACTATTGATATGGCTTATTTGAAAAAAGAGATGTAGTTCCTTGAAGACTCAATTTATGAGTAGACAGTTATGGCTTAATTAGGGATGGGGCTTTATAGATTATGAGCTATATTTAAAATCTCTTTATTTTTCACATGACTTTTGATAACCACTAGAGAAATCATACAAGGCATAGAATGTTGAAGAGCAGAACTTCTATGTTCCCACAAATCAAGATGACATGTTCCTAAATTGTCTGTATATGAGGAAGCATATTACTATTAAGTGTCAAGTATACAGAGCTCCATTAGCTCCATAGATGAAAAGAGAGGGTATGCCTTAAGGAATGTAGAAATGGAACCAAGAGAGAGCCTTGAAGCAGGTGAACTTGGGCATGATTTAGCATCGTATTAATACTGATATTCTTACTCTGGAGATATAAAAAGGACATTTATGGGAAGCCTTATGGAATACCCAGATGGAGCTGTCTTGAGTGTAGAGCATGTTCAATCATTATGCTTATGGAGCATGCAATATTTAGGGAAAACTTTCCTCAGCTTGTACAAACTATGAAGATCTAACTGCAACAAACTACCTGATAGTTTAATCAGCACCGATCCCAACTTGCTAGAATTTTGCAAAGATATAGATGCTTGTCATGGGCTACTGAGACAATCAAAAATGATAATCCGGGAGGTTTATCCAGATGAAAAATATTTGTTCACCCAAACAGGACCACTAGTGAGATTTGATCACGTAATTGTAATTGTAGATGTCCCCTGCTACAATTATACCAGGGGACTTCAACATGCCACTATCATCATTAGACAGAACATCTAGACAGAGAATCAATAAAGAAACTAAGGCACTCAACAATACATTAGAAGACCTGGACTTAATAGACATATACAGAACACTACACCCAAATACAGCGGGATTTACATTCTTCTCGAGTGCACATAGAACATACGCAAAAATAGGCCACATGTTAGGACACAGAACAACTCTCAATGAATTCAGAAAGATTGATATTATACAAAGTAATTTCTCTAACCACAACGGAATGAAATTGGAAATCACTAAGGGCCAGAGAAACAGGTTAGGCACAAGGATATGGAAGTTAAACAACACACTCTTAGACAAACAGTGGGTCAAAGAGGAAATCTCAAAAGAAATCAGTAACTACCTTGAAACTAATGAAAATGACAACACAACATATCAAAACCTCTGGGATGCAGTGAAAGCAGTCCTGAGAGGGAAGTTCATAGCCATAAATTCATCTATTAAAAAAGAAGAAAGAGCTAAATTTGAAGACCTAACTGCACACTTGGAGGAATTGGAAAAACAACAACAAACTAAACCTAAAGGAAGTAGAAAGAAGGAAATAACAAAGATTAGAGCAGAACTAATGAAATAAGGAATAAGAAAGCACTGGAAACAATAAACAAAACCAAAAGCTAGTTCTTTGAGATTATCAGTAAAATTGACAAACCCTTAGCCAGAGTAACAAAAAAAAAAAAAAAAAAAAAGAGAGAACAGATGCAAATACATAAAATACGGAATGAGCAAGGAGATATCAGTATTGACCCCACAGAAATAAAGAGTATCATAAGAGGATACTTTGAAAAATTATATGCCAACAAGTATGATAATTTAGAGGAAATGGACAAGTTTCTAGAAACCCACAAACAGCCTATATTGATGAAAGAAGAAATAGATGAACTCAAGAGTCCAATTACAAGTAAAGAGATAGACTCAGTCATCAAAACCCTCCCAATTAAGAAGAGCCCAGGACCAGATGGCTTCACAGTTGAATTCTACCAAACATTCTGGAAAGAGCTAACACCAATTCTACTTAAGCTCTTCCAAAAAATAGAAGTAGAAGGAATATTGCCTAACTCATTCTTTGATGCCAACATTACCCTAATACAAAAACCAAATAAAGATACCACAAGAAAGGAAAATTACAGACCAATTTCTCTAATGAAACTAGATGCTAAAATCCTAAACAAAATACTTGCTAATCGCATTCAACAACATATCGAAAAGATTATACACCACGACCAAGTGGGTTTCATCCGGGTACACAAGGATGGTTCAATATAAGAAAATCAATCAATGTAATACACCACATAAACAGATTGAAAGAAAAAAATCACATGACCATCTCTATAGATGCAGAAAAAGCATTCGACAAAATACAGCACTCTTTCCTCATAAAAACACTGACAAAGATAGAAATAGATGGAAACTTTCTGAATATGATAAAGGGTATATATGAAAAACCCAAAGCTAACATCATTTTCAATGGTGAAATCCTAAAAGCCTTCCCTCTGAGATCGGGAACTAGACAAGGATGCCCACTATCACCACTCCTATTTAACATTGTCTTAGAAGTACTTGCGCAGCACTGAGACAAGAAAAGGACATAAAAGGCATCCAGAATGGAAAATAAGAAGTAAAAATTTCATTATTTGCAGATGACATGATCCTATACATAGAAAGCCCTGAGAAATCTACAAGCCTTCTAGAACTTATAAAGGAGCTCAGTAATGTTGCAGGCTATAAGATCAATGCTCAAAAATTATTAGCATTTCTATACACTAATAATGAGCAAACTGAGGAGGAAATCAGGAAAAAAATACCATTTACAATAGTAAATAAAAGAATCAAATACCTAGGAATAAATTTAACTAAAGATGTAAAGGACTTATATACAGAAAACTATACAACACTGTTAAAGGAAATCAAAGAAGACTTAAATAAATGGAAAAATATTCCCTGTTCATGGATAGGATGAATAAACATCATCAAGATGTCTATCCTACCCAAACTAATCTACAGATTTAATGCAATCTCAATAAAAGTCAACACTATATTTTTTAAGGAACTGGAAAAACTAACCACAAAATATATTTGGAGAGGCAAGAGGCCCCGAATCGCCAAAGACATATTGAAAAAGAAAAATGAAATTGGAGGTATCACACCACCTGACTTTAAAATATATTACAAAGCTACAGTGATCAAAACTGTGTGGTATTGGCACAAGAATAGACCTACTGACCAATGGAACCTAATTGAGAGTTCTGATATAGATCCTTGCATATACAGTTATCTGATATTTGACAAGGCCACGAAGCCCACTCAGTTGGGAGAGAATGGCCTCTTTAACAAGTGGTGCTTGGAGAACTGGATATCCATATCCAAAAGAATGAGAGAAGAATACCATCTCACACCTTATACAAAAATCAACTCAAGGTGGATCAAAGGTCTAAATATAAGAGCCAAAAGCATAAAGACCTCGGAAGATAATGTAGGGAAGCATCTACAGGACCATGTAATAGGAAATGGTTTCATGAACTTCACAGCAGCAAGAGAAAAAAATAGATAAATGGGATCTCCTCAAAATTAAAAACTTCTGCAACTCAAAAGATGTTATTAAGAAAATAAAAAGGCAGCCTACCCAATGGGAGAAAATATTTGGCAACCATATATCTGATAAGAGCCTAATACCCTGCATATATAAAGAAATCCTACACCTTGAAAATAAAAAGACAAACAACCCATTTAAAAAATGAGCAAGTGACCTGAAAAGACATTTCTCCAAGGAAGAAATTCAAATGGCTCAAAAGCACATGAAAAAATGCTCAACATCGCTTGCTATCAGGGAAATGCAAATCAAAACTACAATGAGATACCATCTTACACCCATCAGAATGGCAGCTATTAAAAAAACAGGAGACACTAAATGTTGGAGAGGATGTGGAGGAATAGGAGCCCTCATCCACTGCTGGTGAGACTGCGGTATGGTCCAGCCACTGTGGAGGACAGTTGGTGGTTCCTCAGAAAACTAACAATAGATCTTCCGTATGATCCAGCAATTCCACTGCTGGGTATATACCCAGAAGAACTGAAAGCAAAGACACAGATACATGCACACCAATGTTCATAGCAGCATTGTTCACCATTGCCAAAAGTTGGAATCAGCCCTAGTGCCCATCAACAGATGAATGGATAAGCAAAATGTTATACATACATACAATGGAATATTACTCAGCTGTAAGAAGGAATAAAGTGCTAACACATGGAATAACATGGATGAATCTTGAAGACCTTATGTTGAGTGAAGCAAGCCAGGCACTGAAGCATGAACAGTATATGACCTCACTGATTTGAGCTGAGGAAAGAGCAGTCACTGAGAACTATAGTCTGAAAGATAGGTTAACAAGGGAGAGAAAGACAAGAGCAGGCTCTGAGCCATCACCCATATGGACATTATCTATGGTAAAGGGATAGAGTATAGCTGCATATTGAAAGATAGGACAGATGGGTAGTGATATAACTAGGTTTGGTGGTGCAGCATTGACAGTTGGGTAGATTAGGAAGGGCAGGTTCAAATACCCAGGGCTTATAACTATGAATCTTAACTTTCCATAAGTCAAGACAGGGGAGTGTCATATGCTCCAGGGCGGTGGGAAGGAAGGAACAGTTAAGATCTAATGCAGTATTTAGTGGTCATGGGAAAGGTTTTTCATTATATTACAGTAATGGACACAGGACATGGTAAATATCATCAAAACTTATTAAACTGTATCGTATATATATTTATATATCATTTTACAAAAAAGAAAAAAAAAGTGATAGTGAGTGGAGGAACTTAAAGAAACTGGTGAGAACATGGACCTAAATAAAAAATTACTGAAAGCAATTGGTGCACCAAACAAAATGCAAGAGGGACAACCATGGCCTACAAGCTTACACATTACTGCCCCTCTGCATGAAATTCCACCTTCTGATGACCATAGTATAGTAGAGTCCTTAAAGTTGAACATGCCAGGATTTCATGGTTTGGTTCTGCCACTTCCCTGGTGAAACACGTTTAGCTTCAACTGACCCTAAAGTATAAACTAAGAATTTCTGTATCTTCCTCACAAGAATGTTGTGAAGTTTGGAGTTAATATCTTTAAAATATCCAGCCAAAGGCTTAGAAACTATGGGTACAAAATCTATGATAGTAATGTATTCTTTCAAAAACAGGAAATTGAAAACAGAATTAGCACATGACTTGACAATCCTACTTCTTGTATATACCCCAAATTAGTGAAAGCTAATTGAAATATGGTGTACACACATATTTGTACACCAATGTTTATAGCAGCTTTATTATTCATTATCATAGTCAAGTGTTGGAAGTAACCCATGTCCATCAATGGATGAATGAATAAAAAATGTGTTATATACAAAAAAAAGAAGAAGTATTGAAAGACTAGCATATACTGGAATTCATCATTGTTGGCACTCTCTAGTGTAAGATTGTATAATTTTCTTTTGTATTTCCTTAATTCTTAGGTAAAGGGAACTAATGAGGTATATAAATTTATAGTTTATATACTTTAGCTTGTAAATGTGTTACACTAAGGCAGAAAGAGGCTTAATTTGATTTGATTTGGAAGGATTGTTATTTATCCATTCTACATTACTTGAGAACCTAGATAATTGCAAAAGTAATGCTGACAAGTCCTCTCCTTAACACATAAATCTTTGTGATCATGAAGTTAGAGTATTAGTAAGGATAAAATGTGTTTCCGTGTGGTAAAAAATGAATCCTGGGGATGTGGATGTGGCTCAAGTGGTTGAGTGCCTGCTTCCCATATGGGAAGTCCCGGTTTGGCTCCTGGTGCCTCCTAAACACGCACACACAGACACACACACAAACAACAAGCAAAACAAATGAAAAATCCAACTCAGAGGAGCCAATGTGGCTCAGTGTTTGAGTGTTGGTTTCGCACATAGGAGTTCCCAGGTTCAATCTTCAATTCCCAGCCCTTGGTATCTTAAAAAAAAAAAAAAAAAAAAAAAAAAAAACTGAAATCTTCATGGTTTAATATATGCAATATTAATTTTTTACAGGAAAAATCCACAGAGGATTTGGGGACCATGGAAAGTGTTTGTCATCTGTGTAATTACCCAGTAGTCCAGGAGGCTTCTTCTATATAGTCCTGCCATTATAATGCATTTCTTCTAGGCTTGCTGCAAAAGTGAAAACAGAAATGTAGCACACTCACTATTCTATGTTTCAGCCTATATGTGACACACATCATATCTGCAACTAGTCGCATGGCCCTTCTTAAACAAAAGGTGACTAAAAATATGGATAAGACATTGGAGCATATGCATATTTGATGATGAGCAAATGTTTTGGTCACAATTGAGAGAGAGGAACCATTAAAGATTTCAGATTACAAGAGGATAATATGTACTTAACCCACATATTCTGAATATAAGACCATTTATTTTGCATTACACAAAATTGTTCTAAAAGTATGAATAGATTTTGTTTATCTTATCTATTTATACACTTCCAAATTACTGATAAAACAACAAAAAGCTCACTCTTTGACTCCAGAGCTTTCTCATTGCATTTTTCAACTCTGCATTTCTCATTGTGTAGATTAAAGGGTTTAACATGGGTGTTATCATAGTATAAAATACAGCCACAGTGCCTATGGGCTGAAGGCATATAAATATACAGGGCACAGAGAGTAAGATAACCATGTGAGAGTAAGATAATATGTGAGGTGTAGGTGGAGAGAGCCTCCTGCCATCTTTCAGAGCTGTGAGTTCTGAAGGTGGAAAGGATGAGGACATAGGAGGTAATGAGAATAGAAAAAATGAGCACACATATGAACACTATGTTTTGCGGAAACCAAGAGTCCTAGGATGTCAGTTTCAGTACAGAAGAGTTTTAGCAGGGGGCAAAAATCACAGAAGAAATGGTCAATAACATTGGGACCACAGAAAGATAACCACAGCATTGAATGAGGGCATGAAGAAATCCCCCAGCCCAGGACACAGTCACCAGAAGGACACACACCCACTGGTTCATTATGATCAGGTAGTGCAGAGGCCTGCAGATGGCCACAAAGAGGTCATAGGCCATCTCTGTGAGCAGGATGGTCTGAACTCCACCAAGGACATGCTCCACAAAGAGCTGAGTCACGCACCTATTGAAGGTGATACTTTTCTTTTCAGTGAGTAATTCAAAAATCATTTTGGAGGCTGTGGTAGAAGAAAAGTTACCATCTATGAAGGACAAAAGCAACAGAAAAAATACATGAGGGTGCTGAGGGCTAGGCTGGTGGTGATGGTCACTACAATGAGTAGGTTGCCCACAAGGGTGAGAAAGTAGATGACTGTAAATACAACAAACAAGAGTTTCTGCATGTCTGGGTTCTGTGTCAGACTGAGCAGGATGAGTTTTATCACATTGTTCACCACTCCATGAATCCAGGTTTTCATTTGGAAAATTGATTTATCTGAAAATGGCACAGGATTGCAATGGCATTAGATAAATTTTGATCAGCAGAATAATATAGCTGTCAGATAAAATGATTTCTGTATGATTGATGAAAATGCTGAGAAGATAAATTCTAAAATTAATGTTGGGTAAATTTTGAGTCACATTGAATACATAGGCCACTTCCACACACACACATACTGGTATTTTTTTAAATTTTGGAGTGAAGTTTATGTGATAGTTTTTTTAACAAATCAATTTTTTGATACATATTAATAAAGCATACAATTCCTCCAAAGTGCACAATCAATGAATCAATGGTATTTGGTACATTCACATAATTGTGCATTCATCACTTCAATCACCATTAGAGTATTTTCATTATTTCAATAACAATAATAAACAACAAAAAAGAAAAATTCTTCACCCCTCGATCTCTATGCTTCACCTGCCATATGCTGCAATTTCTGGCTATTCTTGCACAACTGTTTATTTATTTATTTATTTATTTATTTATTTATTTAGCAATTATGTGTGCTCTTTTGAGATAGTAATCTCTCTTTTTTTTTTTTTTAAGATACTTAGATTACATAAATGTTACACAAATAAATACAGGAATTCCTATATGCCCCACCTCCCAAACCTCCCACAATCTCCCATATAAACATCCTTCATTAGTGTGGCCATTAATTGCAATTGATAAACACATCCTGAGGCTTTGCCATTAAGGATGGGCCATAGTTCACACTGTAGATCACACTCTCTCCCACACAGGTCTGCATGTTTTAAGATAATATAAAATGGTCTATATCTGTCATCTCAATGTCACTCAGGACAATTCCATGTCCCGAAAAAGCCCCTGTATTATAACTGCTTTTCCCTATACCTGCCCCCAGAGCCTCCAGTGGCCATTGGCTCCACATCAACTTTGTAATTTCTTCCATTGCTTGAATAACAATATGTCTATAGTAGAATACCAGTAAGTCCATAGCTCTAGTCCATAGCTCTTTCCCCCATCCTGAGGAGTCTGGGATGGTGATGTCCACTCCACCTCCAATTCAGAGGAGGCTTATATCCTGTGGGGAGGATGGATGGGATTATCCTGCCTGTAGTTGCAGACTCTATCCATTACCTGGGATGGCCATTGTCCATCATCATCTCCCCACCAGTTGTCCTGGGTGAGTCCAATGAGCTGTGGAGTAGGAGTTGCTGCTCCACCAAGGTTCCAGGCCCAGCTGGCACATGGACAGCCCAAAAAGTCATGTCTCTGGACATAAACCTACAAACTCCAGCACCAAATATAGGTTTAAATAGAAGGGAGAGATAAGCCATAGCATGGAAGACATAGTTGAGTCCAAATCTTTCACTCTCAGGAGCACAAACTCCAAAGTAGGGCTATTTGGCAAGGCACCAAACTCTGGAGCTATCTGCCCTGATGTGGGACATGGGTGTTTTCAGAGCCCTCAGAAGCCCCACTATTTGGGGTGATATCCACTTTGGAATTTTATAAGATCCTACTGAGATGTGCATAAGCATTACCTCTGGGATGAACTCTTGACTCATTTTGAAGTCTCTTAGCCATATAAACTCAGTTGTCTTTACCATTTCCCCCTTTTATTCAAGGTCTTTTTCCAGACACATTGTCAGTTGGTGCTTGGTAGCAATCCCTTGATGCCAGGGAGGCTCATCCCTGGGAGTCATGTCCTACGCTGGGAGGAAGTTAATGCATTCATATGCCGAGTTTGGCTTAGAGAGAGGTCACATTTGAGCAACAAGGGGGCTCTCAGCAGGCAACCCTTAGGCACCCCATAACAATAGGATAAGTTTCAATTTCAAGAGCAAAGACTCATAAGGATAGTCATCAATATCAAGGGCCCATCAGTGGATCATTCTCCCTTGTCAGTCACTGCCCCTGTACTTGGAGGACTGTTGCTGCTCCCTTAGAGAATGTGGCAGAGCTCTCCAGGATGGGAATTCTTTATTCTCTCATTTATTGAGTGATTCTCCACCCACTGTGACAATGCCCTGTGAACATTCAAACTTTTTTATATACCTTATATTTATGCTCAGGTGAACTTCCTTCCTTGCATCCCCCTTCCCTGACACCCAACACCAATGATCTCCCCACCCCATCTGCAAACCTTCTGTGATCCAAAGTTTCTTCAAAGATGAAGCCATTACAATAGTTGAATACAGTTAATAGAAAAATGAAATAATAATGACAAGTTTAAATATAAGAGATAAAATACATGTAAAAAATTTTTAAACAAAAAATAAGAGAAAATTAAAAGATTGGAATATTTAAAAAATGAAAAATAAAAAACAATTTTTGTGATCTTTTGCCTTTCATCACTGCAATATCTGGTGCCCAGTCTGTACCATGGCACCTTCCCCCTCTCATTCCCCAGTGTCTCATTATTGTTCATTTTGTTTTCAAAGAACTTTTAGGTCACAGCAAAGTCACACAAAGAATACAAGAGACTCTCATATACCCCAAATCCTCCCCGTTTCCTCCCCCCATATTAATACCTTTTTATATGTGGATGTTAGCATTGTTATAACTGATATACAAATTGTGAAGCATAGCTACTAAGCATTGTCAGTGGTTTACACTATGGTTTACATTTTAGACCGTACACTTTTATAAAATTTGATATTTACCCTGTCCTGTGTCCATCACTGTATGGTAATGAAGATCATTTTCACTAACCACTAAATACCCCCTGTTTGACCTATTCTATTCCTCCCACCCCATCCCCCTGGGGCCCACGACGACCCCTGGCTTGACTCGTTGGAGGACAAGATTTATAGTTACATGCAACAAGAGGTCTTGACACACTGGTTTGTTCTCCCCTATTAGGAACTGCCCTTGCTCTTGAGAGACTTCCGCCTCTCTACTTCTGAACAAATTGGTCCTTCCTAAGATGGGAGTCCAACTCCTTCCTGCTCATTATGTGTGTCTCCACCCAATGTTACAACACATTACAACAGAATGAACACTCACACACTCCCTAGAAGCCTGTTCCAGGTGCACCCTGCCTTAATGCTCCCCCAACCAACACACTAAATCAGTGACCCTTCCTTGTCATATTGCCAAGAAAACATCCCCACCTCTGTACTTTCAACCTCATAATCACAAATCCCCAATGTTTACCTGGTCCCTCCCCCATCCCTCCCCCCAGTATCCTGTACATTCTAATCATCATTCCCAATCTACCCACTTGTCAACCCTGCACCACCCAACCCACTAATATCATTACCCTCCTGTCCTCTCCCTTCACGACGAAACTATGCTCTATCACTTTGCCATAGATTATGTCTGTATTGGTGATGGCTCACAGCCTTCTCTTCTCTTTCTATTACTTGTAAGCCTATCTTACAGACAATAGCTCTCTGGGACTGCTCACTTTCCTTAATTCATATCAGTGAAATCATGTACTGTACATTCTTCAATGCCTGGCTTGCTTCTCTCAACCTAAGGTCCTCAAGTTTCATCCATGTTATCCTGTGTGTTAGCACTTTATTCCTTCTTATAGCTGAGTAATATCTTATTGTATGTATGCACCACATATTTTTTTATCCATTTATCTGTTGATGGACATCTGGGTTGATTCCAACATTTGGCAATAGTGAACAATGCCGCTATGAATATTGGTATGCCTATATCTGTTCATGCCTTTGTTTTCTTTTCTTCAGGGTATAATCCCAGCAGTGGAATCACTGGGTCATATGGAAGTTCTATAGTTAATTTTTTGAGGAACTGCCAAACTGTCCTCCATAGTGGCTGGACCTTTTTACAATCCCACCAGCAGTGGATGAGGGTTCCCGTTCCTCCACATCCTCTCCAACACTTATAGTCTGCTGTTTTTTTAATAGCTACCATTCTAATGGGTCATTTTTGCTTTTTGGTTGGTTGGTTGGTTGGTTGACTGGTTATGTTTTTCCTCTATCTTTTTCTTTTCTTTCCTTTCCTTTTCTTTTCCTTTTAACTCCTGTCAATGAAATCTGTCAAAATGCTAATTGATGAAAACTTAAGGGACAGAGACTTCACGGATCACACACAATATTGAATATCATATTCAAAGTACAGACTGGAAGAATCATTAAACAAACAATGACTGGAAACATCAATTATGAAGAATGGCAAAACTTGGGGCAGAAGAAAAATATCTTTTCCAGAGTTACCAGGTTAAATTAAAATATGCAATTTTAACACACACACTCGCGCGGGGAAAGGGGGGGGGGGGGGGGGGGGGGGGGAAAGAAAGAAAAAATGGTCCAATCATAGGAGCAGCATAATTTGACAGAAACTACGCCTGAGGGAGCACAGCCATTGGGGTTACTTGAAAAAGACTTTCAATCATCTGTCTTCATTATTCTCAAGGAGTTGAAGAGAATCACAGAAAAAGAACAAAGTAATCCGTGAAAGCAATACATGGACTAAATGAGAATATCGATAGGAATTAACTATTATATAAAGGGATTAAATTATATTTCCTAGTCAGAAAATTAGAGTTCCTAAATGGAAATTTCACTAAAGAGTTTCAACAGCTGATTTTAGCTGGCAGAAGAATGAATCAGTGAACTTAAAGATTAGGCAACTGAAATTATCCAATTTAATTGCAGAATTTGAAAAGGAGGAAGAAACCTATATAGATCATAAAGCACTTGTGAGAAAGCATCAAGTGGGCCAACATTTTCATAATGGGATTTCTGTAAGGAGAAAAGAAACAAAAAGATTCAAAAAGAAAATTGAGAATATTTAATGGTTTCTGCCTCCCAAATCAGATGTAAGTAATGAATCAACACATCTGGGAAGCTTGCCAATCTCCAGGCAGTCAAAAGCCAAACTGTTCAACACATGCAATTGATTCTCAATAGGCATAATTGCTTATATCTCATCAGAATCAATGGTATCCAGAAGGGAATAAAATAGTATAATTAAAATGAGATGAAAATAAACAAGCAAAAAATTGTTAACCAAGAATTCTATATTTGGAAAAATAATCTTTCAATAATGAATGATAAATTAAGAACATTCTAAATAAACAAAAGCTGAGGATTTCATTATTACAAGATATGCACCAACAGTAACACTAAAAGGAGCTCTAGAGGAGCTGAATATTTTTATTATAAATAAGTAATATTTATATCAGTTCATGATAGATTGCTTAAGATAAGGGTGTTGATTTTAATCTCCTTTATCGTTGGAAAGAAAATATCTAAAATATATTCCTGAAAGGAAAAGAAAGGGAACTAAAATTGACTTAATATGAAAATATCAATTTAGAAAGAAGGCTAGTGTGGAGGAATCAAGGGACAAAAATGTATATCACATACAAAAAACAAAATACTTGAAATATAAATCATGCATTATTGATTATTGGGTGAGAAAATTAACTCATGAGATGGAAAATAACGCTAAAGGTTTTACTATCAGATACAAATATACATAAAGGATGGTTAAAATATATATAGGCAAAGAGGAATTGTGGTTAGATGGTTTCATATTAGGCAGGCAAGTCTCAACTCTCTCACAAAAACAATGGAGAAAGAGCCAAAGGCTGTCTGAGAAAACTGCTTTGGGAGTGAGGAGACCAGAACAGTGCATCAAAACTCCCAGGAACATGAGGAACAGAGAAAGTAAGAATCCAGCACAACTAATATGAGTTATCAAACCTTAGTGGCAGTTGGGAAGGGCTGCCCTCCCCTATTCCCAAGTTATTAAGCTGGGGTAAAACCCCTAGCTCACTACTGCCAACTGAGAGGGGAACAAACGTCCTCTACCCTGTCAGCTATTACAAGGGAAAAGGGAGGGGGAGTCAGGGGCTTCACTTCAGTGAATTAGGCCAGCAGAGTCCACTTTCAATCTCAGTTCTGGTGAGACCAAAACACAGGGAAACAGAGATCGAAAGAAACCTCCATGGAAAGGTGTGCTGACAAGTGCCATTCACTGGCTGGTCTGAATATTGTATGGACAAAAACTGCTCTGGGGTCTTTTTGTACCCTAACTTCTAGAGAAATTCAACACCACATTAGTGAATCTCAGGTACTATCTTGATAACATAAGCTGGGCAATTTTAAAGATATAGAATACGTTGAACCAAAGAACAAAGAAGAGCTGTGAAAATTTTTTTTAAAAAGGCAAGAGTGAGAAATTGGCCATCAGATTAAATTCAATGATATATTCTGATGCTTAGACATCAGCAAAAAATTACAAGCCATACTAGGAAAGAGGAAAACATCACCCAGACAATAGAACAAACCAAATATCTTGAAGAGAAACAGTATTTAAGACAATCAATGATAATCACACAACCCTCCTTATTTAAAATAATTGAAAGTATATATGACTAAAGAGATAAAGGATATTAAGTAGACTCTGGGTGAGCACAAAGAACAATTTGAAACTCTGCAAAGAAAAGTTACAGACCTCATGGGAATGAAAGATATGATGAATGAGATTAAAAATATATTAGGTGTGCATAAGAGCAGATTTGAATTGCTCAGATACAGATTTAGTGATTTAAAAAAACAGAATATCTGAACTGGAAAATACAGGAGAACAGAAAGAAAGAGATTAGAAAAAATGGAGCAGTGTTTCAAGAAATTGAGTGACAAGTCAAAACACGCAAACACACACATTATTGATATTCCAGAAATAGAAGAGAATTGAAAAGGGGCAGAAAAAATATTGAGGAAATAATGACCAAATATGTCCCAGCCCTTAAGAAATCAATATCCAAGAAGGACAGACACCTCAAACAGAATAAATCCAAATAGGCATACCATGAGACACCTACTATTCAGAATGACAAATACCCAGGAGAGAGGATTCTGAAAGCAGCAAGAGATAATCAAACCATAACATACAAGGGAACATTGATAAGTTTATGTGCCAACTTCTCATCAGAAACCATGGAAGAGAGAAGAAAGTTGTATGCTGTATTTAGTGTACTGAAAGAGAAAAACTGCCAGCCAGTTTTGCTGTATCCAGAAAAGCTGTATCCAGCAAAGAATTCTGTATCCAGCAAAGCTGTCTTTCAAAAATGAGGGTGAGTTCAAAGTCTTCACAGACAAACAAAAACTGGTAGAATTTTTTACCAAAAGACCAGAATTACAAGAGAAATAAAGGGAGTGCTGCAGCCTGAAAGAGAAATAAAGGATGAGAGACTTGGAGAAGAGTGCAGAAGTAAATACAATGAGGAAGTATAAATTAAAGGGTAAAAAGACCTTTATGGTATGACATGACGCAAGATTGTCCAATCCATGGCATGAGATGATCACTTTTTTTCACACTGTTTGGGGCTCTAGCACCTCAACTGCACTATCGGCTGGTTTCCATTGTCCTTGATGCATATCAAGCAGAGCAGACAAAAAGCCCACCTACCTACATCTCCACCTTTTGGGGAACTGTGGAGACAAAGGAACAGAGAAAAAGGGAAGAAGAGCTGTGGGAGTGTGAAGAACTGAAGATTATACCACTAAAGTATTCAATACTTTGTCTAGTCATGAGATTAGTTTGGAAAATATGTGTTTTCTAATTCATTTCTAAGATTTTTCAAACAAGAAATATGACCCAATCCCATTCATTAAAGACAAAGAGCAGCAAAATTAAGTGACTGCATGAAGACAAACTCCAGTGGCAGCAAATGGTCTCCTCTCTCCCTCCTTTCCACAAGGGCTGAGATTTTGCCCAGATCATCTTTATTCTTTATAGGTTCAGAACATGTGTTTGATAAATGTTTGTTTAAAAATGTCTTAGTGTAAGTTAACATGGCCATGGTCAGCCAGCCCTATTTTGAATACTGGTTCCTCTTCTTTCTTGAAATTTTTTACATTAATGGTGAACCTAGACATAAACTCTGGAGAAAAGAATGCAATAAATGAGTATTTTCAAAAAAAAAAAAAGAGAGAGAGAGAGATCATACACCTCAGCAATAAAAAGAAACTTTCCAATTAAAAAAATGGGCAAAAGGCTTGAAGAGACAATTTTCCAAAGAAGAAATAAAATCGGCAAAGAAATACACGAAAAACTGTTCAACATCACTAGCAATTAGGGAAGTGCAAATGATAGCTAAAGTGAAATATCATTTCACACCTATTAGACGGGCCACTATTACAAAGTCAGAAAACTGTAAATATTGGAGAGGATGTAGGGAGATAGGAATGATTATTCACTGCTGGGGGGAATGTAGAATGATTCAGTCCTTGTGGATGACTGTTCAGCAGTGCCTAAGGAGTTTGAACATAGACTTGCCATGTGATGTGGCAATATCATTGCTAAGTATATACCCAGAAGAACTGAGAGCAGTGACAGAAATAGACATCTGCCTCCTGATGTTCATAGGAGCATTATTCACATTACCCAAGTTTGGAAACAACCCTGGTGTCCTGAAGAACAGATAAATAAATTCTAGTGTATACACATGACAGAGTATTACACATTAGTAAAAAGAAATAAAGTCATGAAGCATATGAGAACATGGATGAGCCTGGAGGACATTATATTGAGTGAAGCAAGCCAGACACAAAAGGACAAATACTGTATGACTATGCTATTATGAACTAAATATATTATGACAATTCAGAATTAATAATTATAATATTGGTCACCAGAAAATAGAATGAGAGTAGAGAATGGAAAGCTGAGGGTTAATCTATACAGAATTGGTTAAAATTTTTTGTAAATTTTTGGAAATGACTGGAAATGGTGAGAGCACAACATGATATTTGTGACTAGCAGAGATTTTACATGGGTATGACAGAGGTCAAAAGGGAAAGTCATGTATATTACTAGGAGGTAAGCTAAAAGTATAATATAGGACTATATAACATAGTGAAACCTCATGTTAAATATGAATATGGGTGATATTGCATATATTACTGTTTTTCCAAAATATAAATATTAATAAACTAGAGATATGTAAATAGAATAGCAGCTATTTATGGCAGGGGAATCATAGAGAGATTGAAAAGTGATGAGTTTTATTTATTTGGTTTTTGTTTTTTAGTATTAATATTACTGGAAAAAGGAAAATGCTCTAAAAATGATTGGAGTGACTAATGCACAGCTTTGGGATTTTACCTAATACAATTGACTGTATACTTTGGATGGATTTATGCTTTAATAATATGTATGAATAAAATTGATGTGCATATATGTATATACAAATATATATATGTAAAAAGAGAAACCTACAACTACTATGAAAATTTTTGGACTGTAGAAAGTTTCCAAGTTGAGTGGCTTCATTAAACAATTCATACTCCACAAAAAATATTGTTGACTAAATCATTAATGTTCCAAAACATTGAATGTAGTACAAATCACAAGGAGAGTGGTGATTTCACACAAAATGGCAGAACAAGAATTTATAGGGGTTACTTCTCCCAGGGGAAAAAAAAAAAGCTAGAAATAAAATATTGAAATTACGAATTGGCAACTCTTCAAACTGACTGCTCATTGAAAACAACCACAGGATACTTGGACCATGGGAGATATTGCCAAGCTTTCTGGCTTTCATAAGTGAGATTGGGCATGATCCCGGGATTACCATCCATCCTTCAGCACCATAATGGAAGTAAGGGAACAGCAGCCCATATTCCAAGAATTTCTGGCTGGCACCAGGGCATAGAGAGGAAATTTCCTTCTCTAATCTTGGGCTGGCTTGTTGTTGGAGGTTGCCTAAGGAGGTAAAGCTAAAATGGCCGACTATAACAAAGGACTAGCCTAACTCTATTTTCAGCCTTCTTTAAGAATGTAGCTCACCCTGTTCCCATGCCCGCGAAACCTTCCCACCTTCCACAGATAGCAAACCCTCCCTAGCAACCAACTGTGCCCAATCTTAGCCTGCCACGTACTTCCTCTCTTTTCTTGCCTTGCCTCCTACAAGACCCCCACACAAGACCCCTCACTGAATCGATAAAAGGCCCTGCACTTCCTCAATAAGGAGATTCTGTTTGCTGAACCCAAAGAGAAACTTGTCTGCTGCCTTTATTCTCTCGCCGTCCAAACCCCTCGGAACGCCGCCGCCGTGCGATTCCCCCAACCATCCTACCCAGCCCCACGACAACTTTCACACAACACTTGTCTTTGAGGAAGAATCGTAGAGGCCACAGCAACCTTCCACCAGTGCTTCTATCAGAAAATTTAAAGGGAAATACACTTGATTTTTTAATTGATGATATTTGTGTCAGTTGAATCACTGTCTACTGAATCATGGAAAATAATCTTCAGTGACCACTTAAAATAAAGAATTTACTTTCTGAAAAAATTGCTGGGAAAGTCATAACTGAATATCTCCAGAAATCTACACATAAAAAATCAAAAATATCTGACCAGTAGGAAACCATGATTCCCAGAATTATTTGCAATACTCTTGAGATTTTTCAGTTCACAACAAAAACTACAAAACATACATGAAATGGGGAAGAATAGTCCAGTCACAGAAGACATTTTTTTGACAGAAAATACCCCTGATGATGCACAGTTATTGAATTACTGATAAAAGTTTTTGGATTAACTGTATTAAATAGAATCAATGAGCTTAAGAAAAAGTGTGGAAACTACCTCAAGGAATATGAACAAAATGGAGATATAATAAAGAAATAGAAATTTTAAAGAGGTAGAAATCAGAATTGCTGGTGCTGAAAAGTAAAATAAATTATATACAAATTTAATAAAGTTTTTCAACAGTATATTTGAACAGGGAAAATAAAGAATCATTGATCCTGAATATAAGAAAATTCAAATGATTTTGCCTGAAGAAGAGAATGGAAATGATTCAAGAGAAATGAATAGAACTTGAGGGACTTGTGAGACACCATTTATTATACCAACATATGCTTCCTAGGAGCCCCAGAAAAAGGACAGACAAAGGGCACCAAAAAATATAGTTGAAGAAATAATGGCTGTATACTTTTTTAATCTGATGAAAGAAAATATATACACATCCAAGATGCTTGAAGAAGCAGGATAAACTCAAAGAGATCCATTATGAACATAGTATAATAAATTTTCAATAGAACAAGACATAAGTGAGTCAACACATAAAAGTCATCCTAAATTAAATTAATTTCTGAATTCTCATTAGGAACTATAGAAAATGGAAGGCAGTGGAATGATGTGCTTAAAGTAAAAAAAAATTACAATATTACTGTTAGCTATTGTCCATAAGTTTCATAAATTGCAATTTCCCCAGATATCACCATATTCTTAACACTTTGTAAAATAAACACATTCTTATTCTTATACAATTAACAACAATCTTCATCAACCACTGAAATCATTAAGCTATACAGTCCATAGATTACCCTACAGTTTCCTTTCAGTTTACTTTTTTTCTGTGGTACCAGAGTCAGGGATTAAACCTGGTATCTTATATGTGGGAACCCAGCACTAAACCACTGAGCCACATCAGCTCCCATGAGTTGATTTTTACTTTTGTTTACTTGGTTGTTGTTGCTTTTTTTAATTTTTAGGAGGCACCAGGAACCAAAAACAGAATTTCCACATAGGAAGCAGTCACTCAACCCCTTGAGCCACATCCACCCCCTCAACTGACTTTTACTTCCCTAGATTATCCCTTTCAGCCACAGTCACATTGATAAATCAGGAGTGTTAATTATACTCAGAATAATATGTTACCATCAACTCTATTCATTTCCACATTTTACAATAAACCTTATTAAAAATTCTATGTACATTAAGCATCAGGTCCCATTCTCAACCCACATTCTATGTCCTAGTTTACTATATTCTAGAGTTTACTTCCATCTCTTTGCACATCATATTTATTTTAAAATAGAACAAGTGTATTTTAAATGTAAATCTGTTATAAGAGATTAAGGAGGCCATTATATATTAATAAAAGGGGAAACTCACAAAGACGAAATAAATATAATAAGGATTTATGCACTTAACCTTGGTAGTCTAAGAGACATGAGGCACAAACTGGCAAAACTGAAGGGAGATATAGACAAATCTACAATAATAGTTGGAGATTTCAATATACCACTCTCAGCATTGTATAGAACATCTGAATAGAGGATAAATAAGGAACCAGAGGGCTTGAATAATATGATAGATGAGCTAGATTTAAAAAAACATTTATAGAGCATTACCTCTCCCCTCTGAAAAACAGTAAGATATCAATTCTTCTAAAGTACTCAATGATCCATCTACATGATAGAATATATGTGATTCACATTACAGGCTTCAATAAATTTAAAAATATTGAAATTAAACAAAGCACTTACTTTGATCATAATAGAATGTATATGGAAATCAATAACAGTCATAGAAAGGAAAATCTCCAAATATATGAAGATTAAACAATACTCTCTTACTTAATCAGTGGGTCAAAGAAGAAATTGCAAGAGAAATCTGTAAATATCTTGAAATGAAAGAAATCAGTAACACAACATATCAAAACCTATGGGATACAGCAAAGGCAGTGCTGAGAGGGGACTTTATAGTCCTCAACACTTACCTTTAAAAAGAAGAAAGAGATAAATTCAAAGGGGAGGTGCCATGGCACTGGGTCAAATTGGGCAATGTCCACAGACTAATGAGTTTATTAACTGCATAAATAAAGATCTACCACCAAAATAGAACATTTTCTAGAAGAAAAAGGAGTTCTGAGCTCTAGAGTGTAGTGAAAGTGTCCTCAATAAGACTGGACTCCCTTCCCTTTTTGGTCTGTTTGTTTTCTGATAAAGACAGTTAGCGGAACTATTAAAACTGCAACCACTGGAGTCAATGGTATTCAAAGGTGTAGATTTAGATTTCCCCCAAGAAGAGTGGGCTTTCCTGGACACATCCCAGAGAAACCTATTCAGAGATGTGATGGCAGAGATTATTGATCATCTGGTTTCAGTGGCCTGACTTGGACTTGAGTATTATCCATTTTATCACAAGAGAATTCATGTATCTTGTTCCTGAAGAAAGGATTTCAGGTGTGCAAATCACATGTGCTTTCTCAATTGGAGCAAGGAAAGGAAATGTGCAAAGAAGGATAGGATTTCTCCAAAACCAGAGTTCAGGCAGGGAAATTGGAAATAACAAACAAGAAATGATAACCTTCTGAAATATCTGCAGGAAAGTTGCATCTATGACCATGTCAATGGGATCTCACATTCCAAAGAATCCCATTAAAATAATGATTTGCAAGAAGAATACACCCTCAGATCTACAGTGTCTCAACATGTTTTAACTCAGAAGGGAAAGAAATCCTGTGTCAGTAAAGCATTTGGAAAGGTCCAAAGTATTTGGAAAGTGACTAGTCATCTTTAAATCAAAGTAATCAAGTTCACACTAGAAGTAAATCATATGAATATATGTAAGTGATAATGACTTTATTCAAAGTTTTGGCCTTAGATGATACAATGGATCTAACATTGGAGAAAAACCCTATGAATGCCATATATATTGGAAGACCTTTACTGATGATTCTAAACTTATACAACATGAAATAACTCACACTGGAGAAAGCCCTATGAATGTAATCTATGTGTGACAGCCTTCACCCAGTATTCAGACTTTAGACTACACAAAAGGATTCACACTGGAGAGAAACCACATAAGTGTCATCTGTGTCAGAAAGTCCTTAGTAAATGTTCTCATCTTAGACAACATGAGAGAGCTCACAGTGGAAAGAAATACCGTGAACATAATCAATGTGGGATAGCCTTCAGTAGATGTTCTTATTTTAGACAACGAAATAGTTCACATTGGAGAGAAACACCATGAATATCATCAATGTGGGAAAGCCTTCATTAGATGTTTTTATCTTAGACAACATGAGACAGCTCACACTGGAGAGAAACCCTATGACTGTGACTTAAGTGGAAAAGCCTGCACCCAGTGTTCTGGCCTTAGGCAACCTGAGAAGACTCATTCTGGAGAGAAAACATATCAGTGTCATCTATGTGGGAAAACCTTCAGTAATTCTTTTCTTCTTAAAGAACATGAGAGAACACACAATGGAGAGAAGTCCTATGTATGTCATATATGTGGAAAAACCTTTACCTAGTGTTCCAGCCTTAGAACTACATGAGAGTATTGACAATGGAGAGAAACCCTATCAGTGTCATCATTTTGGAAATGTCCTGTCAATATTCTCATCTTAGAGAACATGAGAGAAGTCATGAGAGAGAAACCATATGAATGTCATCTCTCAGAAAGCCCTCACTCATTGTTCTACCCTCTGGTGACATGAGAAATTTCACAGTGCGGAGAAGCAACAAGAATATGGCCTATGTGGGAAAGCTTTCGCTCATTATGGTCTTATATGGCATAAGAGTACTCACTCATGAGAGAAACTGTATGTCATCAATGTGGAAAAACATTAAGTTTATTTTTGTATTCCTTAGATAACATGAGAGAACTCAAATTGGTGGGGAAATCCTTTCAAAGCCAATGTTCTGACCTTAGATGATATGACAGCAGTCAGGAAAAATATTCTGAATATAGAAGAAATTTCCATCATAAAATTAACTTTTAACATACCACAAAACTCACACACTGAATAAACACTATCTGTAATCAATATAGAAGAGCTTTTCATCATCCTTATTGCTTCAGCCAATATAAGCAAATTCATACTAAAAGAATCCATGTGAACGTCATCTATGTAGCAAAGCCTTCTGTTGATGGTTGGATTTAAACAAAATGAGTGAACTTACAATATAAATGTAATGAATATGGAAGAGTCTTCATTTACTACTCTCAAATCATAAACAAACCAGATAAATCACATGTGCGAGAAATTCTGTGTCTGTATCTGTGGGAATGCCTTAACTTATAATTTATTCTTTAGATGAAATTAGTGAACTCCACAGAAGTGAAACACTAGAATTGCTTTGTAACCAATGTGTACAAGCATTCAGCCAAGAACCAGTCTTGGTGTGCAAAAGAAAATACAGGGTAGAAGCAACCACTAAGACAAAAAATATTCATGAAAAGTCTTTATTAATAAGGCAAAACCCTTATCAGGAATATCAGATAATTCAAGCTGGCAAAGTTATTCAATGAAATTATAAGAACTCATTCATTCATACAGCATCACTTGTAGGTCATGTAGGAACTCACTCTATGTAAAACATTCTCAGCTTCATAAATGAAGGAAAATCTTTAGTGAGCAATCATTCTCTAATAGCATTGATATTCTTCCACCAAAAAGGAAAAAATCCTGAACTTACAAAAGGTAAACCTCTAGCTGGATTTCATATGAGAAAGGTTAGATTGGAAAATAAAACACGTTATAGGTATCCAATTCAGCAAAGAATCAATAATTTTGAAAAAGCCTTATCACTGAAAATATGTAGTAAAGCAAGGCAGAATTGTGAAGTGACCTGAGAATACCGAATGAAGAATTTTGTAAAAATATGAAATGAGATCCAACTCAATAGATTTGCATTTACAAAGAAGCAACAAATTGTGCTGAATAATATATAAAGTCCTAGTTTTTTTAAATGTAGATATAAGCAGAAATATTTGTATCATTCAGAAAATAACTTTGAATACAAACTGAAACATTTAGAACCAAAAATTCTGTGTCTTAGATGTATCTTAATGTTACAACATGTATGCACCTGTCAGGGATGTAGACACACAAGGATAAATAAACTTTCTAAGTCTGCAGGTACATAAATTCTTCTCTTTTCCAATATAATTTATTATTAACATCAAATTTTGTGGAATAATTAAAAATTAAATATGCAAATAAAAGAAAATGTTCAATCCTTGAGAATTATGCATACATTGACAAGAAAATTTTCCAGAATCTAGAATCTGGCAGTGAATCATTCCATATATTAACATTTTTTACAAAAGAACCTTTGTCAAGAAGAACAGAGATTACAGCACAGACATTGAAGTACATCAAAGATGTGGGAATAACCAATTTTCAGAATGCCTTGAACACCTATACTAATTTTTGTACCCATACAGAACTGCCCTTTTTCAGGATAGACAGAACACTGTTTGGCAAAATCAAGAAAACAAAAGGCCATGAGGCTCTAATTCAGTGCTTCTTTCTCAGACACAAAATTCATGAATAATCAAATCACCCCCTGTAACTGATTCCCACCTCCTTCTACAAACATGCTCAGAACAAGAAAGAAAATAGTGGGATCTCTCTCCACTACAAGCGAAAACCTGTTTCTTGTCCTCATTTGTAATTGATAATTATCCTTGTTTCTCTTGTGGTAAAATGAGAAATAGAAGATTATATTAATTTACCCATGTGTTTATGAAGGGTTCTGCAATGGCCTCATCCAACTCCCTTAATTTCTGTGCTTTTTTATATTTCTTATTGAAGGATATTCAAGTTCAATAATCTTGGCTTCTATGTGTAATGCTTCTTAACCCCATCCACTGAGTTTACAAATGTAATATAGTTTGATAAACCTTGCACTACTGTACTTCTCCATTTTTTCATGGATTTTAATCATTTCCTCAATTTTATATACCATACTGTCTGAGTTTCTAGCTTACTATGACAAATACCATACAATGGATTGGCTTAACAGAAGAGATTTATTGGATCATAGTTTCCGAGTCTAAAAGCATTGCTTTCTCTCCAAACACTGGTATTTTGGTGCTGGCTTGCCATTAATCTAATTATGATGTGTCTAATAAATTTTTGTTGATAAGAATGCTTTCTGTTCCAAGTGACAAGAAAAGAAAATCAAATTGGATTTAGCAAAATTAAAAAAAAATAGTTATTAATTATTTAACTAAAGATTCCATGGTTTCATTCATGAACAGAGCTGGGTGCTTAAATGTTTCTCTCTCCACTCTGATCTGCTTTCCTATGCACTGACTTCATTCTCAAAAAGGCTTTCTTCATGAGGTCTCTCTACCAGCTCATGGGTTCTTTCTTTCTGGTTTAAACTCAGTAAAAAAGCAAATGTCTTTCATCCTAATCTCCAGCAAAATTGCTAGCATTACTTTGGATGGGTCATATGCCTGAACCTTAACTATTCACTGTAGCTGGAAGGAAGCAATGCTCTGATTTGCCAAGTCTAATACATTACTGAGCCCTTAAGCCTTGCATAAATACAACTCCCACAATGGTGGAAATGTCATTTATTCATTTTATATTCATTACAGACATCAATGCAAGGAATATTCTCAGTTATGTCTTTACATTCTTTACTGATTAGTTTAATACAATAATTTCTGGTATTACTATGTTAAAGCTAATACATATTTGTAAGCATTTTAAAAATGTACAAAATTGCCTCTTAGAAAAATGATACTAATTCATATTTCAATGAGTAGTGTATATTCTCATCACATCTAGGTGATTTTTGCCATTTTGAAAAACCATTTCATGTTTATTTATCCTTGATTACCAATGAAGCTAAATATAATTTTTATGTCCATTCATCATTTGCTTATCTGCCTTTTTTAACTGCTTATTTTTATATTTTTCCATTATATTAGATTGTTGGTTGTTTTATTATTTCTTTATAAGAACAATATATATATATTCACTCATTTATTTTTAAAAAATGAGCGTTATGACAGGAATAATGGCACAGGAATTCAGAATACAACAGTGAACAAGCTAAAATCTCTAGCCTAATATATAATTTTACAACAATAGAAATATTTTGAAATTTTCATCCTAAAGCAAGTTGAACAAATTGTGTAATAACACCAATATAATGTTCATCTAGTTTCACAAATTACTAGATTTTGCAACATTTACCATTCTCTCTCTTTACATATATGAAACACACACACACACAAAGGCTTATGAGGATACACAGGCATTGTTGTTGAAGCATTTGAAAGTAAGTTGCAGATACTTATACTTTACTCCCAAATACTTCACCAAATATCACTAACAAAACTGTAGAAAAATAATCATACCAAGAAATTTAACTTTGATGATATTATCTAAAAAAAGCCTATATTAAAATTTTTCCAAATGTTCCCAAATTATTCTAAAAAACTTTTTAAAACTCAAGGATCCAATTAGAATCATGAATTACATTTAGTTGTCTAAATGTAATTTAATTGTCATGACTTTTATCTCCTTAATTTAGAATTTTTCTTTTTATTTCATGATATATTTCATTTTTTAAGAAGTGAGGCCAGTTTTCTTGGAGAATGTTTCACACTAGGGGTTGGTGTGATTCCAGATTCATTTGTTTGCGTTCTTCATGAATAGCTTAAGATTAAACATTTTAGGTGAAAATACCATAAAAGGTGATGTTGTAAACTTGCCATTGTATTATGTCAAGTGGTATATGATGTTCATTTGTTCCATCATAGGTTATGCCCAGTTTGATTTTTAGTTAAGGTGGTGTGCATCAGAACTCTCTATTGTGAAAGTGCCTTTTTAAAATTAAAGTACTTAAAAGTAATCTGTGGGGAATTCAACCAATACTGGTTTATTATTTTGCTCTCCTACAAAATTGTATCCAATGGTTTGAGAATCCATTGATACTACTTGCCTATTATCAATTATTATATTGGCAGTTCAAAAAGGGTAATTTTCTAATTTTATCGTTATTTTACATTTAGTAGCTAGAATTCTTCTACAGAGAAAAATTTCCCATCCCCCTTATTTAAGTATTAATATGCTTCCATAGACTCATTTTTATTCATTGTGTTATAATCCATATTAATTATTATTATGGTGATGCTCAATGCCAATGGTAGTGCCAGAAAAGCCAGCTACTATGTCTTTCAAAATGTCCTGTCTGTCTTTGAAAACTTTCTTGATTTCTGCAACAATATGTTCCGCATTCAACTTATATTTTCTTTATCCCTGCCCTAGAACCATCAATTTCTCCAAGGAGTCCTGGTGACTTTTAGTAGAGAATAATATTTAGAATCCAAAACTCGGTGTTCAATGTGCTCATTGTGACTGAAATGTCATTGATTCTACTTCCTTTCAGTAGTCAGAGAATAAAACATATTTCAACAATCACTCTATCCTACAAAAATATCTTAATATCACAGCCTTCATGATCTTACTGGATTCCATATTTTTCTCTTGTTTCTCTCACAATGAGAACCATAGTTCCTAAAATAAATGTATATACTTAAGTGTTCTGTTCTATAACACCCCAAAAAATCAGACTTAATGTACAAATACCACTCAAAAAACAAACCTATGTTGTAAATTTTAAAAGTTTTTCATCTCTTATAACTTTCATAATATATTCAATGTGGGTGAAGAGTCCGTTTGAAAATGGCTTAAATAAATTACTTTTTTCTGGGTGGTTATTTTAAATGCATTTATGTTAATTTTTATTTATTTATATTCAATTGAGTGTTAGACTTTTCATCCTATCTAATTCAATCATATTTTGAATATGCAAAACATTCATACTGTTCAAAATCAAATCTTTGTAAAAAGTATTTTCAGAGAAGTCTCATCTATTTCCATATCCTTTCCACTTATTCCAATACACATCTTATAAGTAACAGGAATATTCTCCAAATTCCTCCTTTCCATCCTTTGGGCCATTATTGTCATACATTTTCTATTACATATGCTATAGATACAAAATACATTGTTACTATTCTGTTTTGCCATAGGCAGCTTACCATTTTTCAGAGCAATTAAAAATAAGAAAAACTACATTTTATATTTATCTTTATCTATGCCTCTTCCACTACTCTTCATTGCTTTCTGTAGATAAAAGTATATGTCTGCTATTATATTTTTCTCTAGGACGAACTTTCTTTAACACTTCTTAATGTACAGGTCTGATGGTAATAAATTCCCTCCTTTCGTATAACATTTATGTAATCTAAGTATCTTTTTAAAAATAAAAAAAATTATTATAAAAAAAAGATACATATTATAAATCGTAGGACAAAGACTAATTTTTTAAAGAGCTATAAATACACAATGAAATTACCAAATATTTCTAAAGCATTAAAATAATGCCTGTCTCACTCAGTAAATTTTGTCCTTATCATTATCATCTCAACAATAATGATTTATGAATTGAAAATTAAATTAAATGAAAGAAAATTTCTGCTGAAGATCTAGAATGAAGATAAAAATTTTAAAAATCTATTTAAATTGTACTTTTAAATCACATTATTGGAAAACTGATAGAAAACTCAATAGAAAGGAAGAAATGAAGTCATAAAGCATATGACAACATGGATGAACCTAGAGGACATTATGTTGAGCAAAGCAAGCCAGACACTAAAGGGCAAATACTGTATGACTGCATTATTATGAACCAAATATAACTTGCAACATATTGTTTGATTAAAAAAAAATTATATGTATCCAGGACATTTAATTGAAAATGTATGTATTTATTCATCTGTGCTTATTTTTTATTTTTTGATTGTTTTTATATTCAATTATTAAATGTACAAAATAAAGTTAAAAAAGAAATCTTACATCTCAAAAATAACAAGACAAAGAGCTCATTTTTAAAATGGGCAATAGATTTGATTAGACACATTTCCAAAAAAGAAATACAAATGCTAAAAAGCACATGAAAAAGCTTGACATCACTAGCTATTAGGGAAATGCAAATCAAAACTACAATGAGATATCATCCTACTCCTATTAGACTTGCTGCTATTAAAAGAAACCAAAAACTATAAGCATTGGAGACAAGGAGGAAGAGAAACACTCATCCACTGCTCGTGGGAATGTAGAATGGTGCAGCTACTGTGAAGGATGGTTTGGTAGTTCTCCATGAAGCTAAGTATAGAATTGCCATTTGATCCAGGAATCCCACTATTAGGAATATACCCCCCAAAATTGAAAGCAGGGATGCAAACAGATACATGCACCCCAGTGTTCATGTGGCATTATTCCAAATTGCCAAAAGTTGGAAGAAACCCAAGTGTTCATTAATGGATGAATGGATAAAAAAATGTGGTGTGTATATATATGTGTGTGTGTGTGATGGAATATTACTCATCTGTAAGAGGGAATGAAGTACTGATACATGTGACAACATGGATGAATCTCAAAGGCCTTAAATTGTATGATGTAAGCCAGTCAGGAAAGGACAAATATTGCATGATCTCACTGATCTGAACTAAGATTATTGAGCAGATTCACAGAGGCAGATTCTGGAAGATAAGTTACCAGAAAACAAGAAGAGAGTGGTGAGCTGATGCTCAATCTGGGTAAAATCTATAATAAGATGGAAGGGGAGGTTTGGCAGTGGATAGGGGTAATTGTGGTGCAGTGATGTGAATGTGCTGGAGTGGGAGTGGGAGTGGGACTGTTGGGGTGGATTGAACTATCCATAGACCTCAAGGAAGGGATAGAGGATGGAACAGGTGAACTCTGGGAATGTATGGAACTGTGGTTGAGAATATAATTGTGTGAGTGTTCTTTTGGCAACTATGGCAGGAGAAAGTCACTGGTGCAGGGTGTCAGTGGTGGGGTGTTGTGAGGGGAAGGGTGTTCCTGGGGCATGCCTATATGTAATATGAATGTATTACATAGAAGAGGTAATAGAATAGATCATAGATCATAGGGTGTTATATCAGTGGGTGGAGACCAAGAAAATAATCAATAAAATATTAAATTGCCATCATGGGAATTCCTGCTATGTTCCTTTAAAAAGTGGCTAGAATCTCTAGAGTACATAGGCAGTGCTTAATAAAAGGAAACAGACCAATATGCCCGAGCCTTGATATTAATGTTTATACTTATAAACCTTTATTCCTGTAAAATTGAAAGTTAGTCTGATAATATCTATTACCTCCTGAAAACCTCCCTTTTACTCAAATGTGGCCTCTCTCTAAGCCAAACTCAGGAAATAAACTCACTACCTTCCCCTGACATGGGACATCACTTCTAG
>JAKSZT010013347.1:392630-415653 GCA_026826555.1 Tolypeutes matacus | reverse complement strand
ATGATAAAACAGATTAATCAAGATTCAACAAATGTTAGCATATTAAAATAGCAGTGGAAATGTGTGTCATGCAAACATTTCTCTCAATGAATTGAATACAAATTAGAAAATATTTTCCAATTATTTTCTATGCATGAACCCTAGCAAATGATTTCACATACCATCGTTTTGTATTCCTATAAATAATCTTATTTTTTAAATGCTATTTTACAGGATCACATTACTAATTGATATACATAGAGTCATAATGTAAGGATAAATTTGGAAATCATACCTAAGGTAATGTTTTTGTTATAGTCTTTCTCTGGGACCCTACCATTTTTTATTCATGTAGAGATGCTCCTGGTCTGAATTCTTTACTTGTGTAGTCTTTCCTTCTAACGTACTAGAACCAAATTTGCCTAGATTATCCTTAATGAGGTCCTCAATATGGAGCCAAAGTTGGAAAAGGTAGATCAATATTTTCTTTTTTCTTTGCCTTTTTTTCTTGTTCAACTTCTGCACATGACAATGTCTGAGGAATATGCTCTGTCTGCTCTTGGAGGAAAAATCTAAACTCCTAAACATGAGTTGACATGATTCAGCAACTACTTTCCTATTATAAGCAGCATATTAGACACATTAAAGGACCATTGTCTATTGAGGTTCAATAGCATAGTGATACAAACTCAGATTTATCAAGAAAAGATGCTGGATTTTGTCAAATGTCTTTTCTGCATCAATAGAAATAATCATGTGTTTTTCCCCTTTGATTTGTTAATGTTATATACTACAGTAATTCAATTTCTTGTGTTGAACCAGCCTTGCATACCAAGAATAAAACCTACTTAATCATTGTTTATAATTCTTTTAATATGCAGTTGGATTTGATTAATAATTATTTTACTGAGAATTTTTTCATCCATATTTTTTAGAAAGATTGGTCTGTAATTTCTTTTATTGTAGTATCTTTATCTGTGTTTGGCTTCATAAAATGAGTTATGTAGTTTTACCTCTCCTCCAAGTTCTGGAAGAGTTTGAGCAGGACTGGTATTAATTCTTCTACCAAAGATTAGTTTTCCTGGGCATTCATTTGTTGGGAGGTTTGTGATGATTGATGTAATCTCTTAATATTTAATTGGTCAGTCCAGGTCTTCTATTTCTTCTTTATTTTTTTTTATTTTTTTTAAAGAAATCTATTTTATTGGTACATATTAATAAAGCATACAGTTCATTCAATGTGTACAATAATAGTATTTGGTATAATCTCATAGTTGTGCATTCATCATTTCAATCATTATTAGAGTATTTTCATTATTTCAATAATAATAGTAAACAGAAACTGACAAACAATAAACATGAAAATTCTTCACTTCTCCATCTCTCTGTTTCCACTTAAAAAAATATATTTATATTTATATATATATATATTTAAGTGTGTTTCTGGGAAGTTGTGAATTTCATCTAAGTTGTCTAATTTACTAGCATATAATTTTTCATAATATTTTCTTACGAGCTTTTTTTTCTGTGGGGTCCATAGAAATGACATCTCATTTTTTATTTTATTTGCAACTTCTATTTTTTTTTTTTTCCTTTGATAGTCTGGCTAAGGGTTTGCAGATTTTCTTGATCTTCCTAAAGAAGAAGCTTTTGTTTTATTGATTCTATTGCTTTTTTGTTCTCAATTTCATTTATTTCTGCTTTAATCTTTTCCATTTCTTTCCTTCTTCTTGATCTGGTAAATTTCTCTCTCAGCATTGCCTTTGCTGTGTCTCATAAGTTTTAACATATTGTATTCTCATTTCCATTTGTCTCAAGGTATTTAATGATTTCTCTTACAATTTCTTCTTTGATCCACAGATTATTTAAATGTATGTTATTTAACCTCCTTGCATTTGTGAATTTTCCCATTCTCTGACCATTATTGATTTCCAACTTAATTCCAGTATGATCAGAGAAAGTGCTTTGTATAAGTTCAATATTCTTTTTAAATTTATTGAGAACTTTTTTGTGACCCAACATGTGGTCTCTCCTGGAGAAAGATCCATGAGCACCTGAGAAGAATGTATATCCTGTTGCTTTGGGGTACCATATTCTGATTATGTCTGTTAGATCTAGTTAATAATATTACTTAAGTTCTCTATTTCCTTATTGATCCTCTTGTCTAGATGTTCTATTTATTGATAAGAGTGGTGTTTTGAAATCTCCAATTGTTTTAGAGATGTATATTTCTCCCTTCATTTTTGCCGGTGTTTGCCTCATGTATTTGGAGTACCCTGGTTAATGAATAAATAATTATGATTGCTATTTTTATGAATATGTAATTACATTCTTTATCTCTCATAACAGTTTTGCACTTAAAGTCTGTTTTGTCCAATATTAGTATAGCTACTCCTGCTCTTTTTTAGGTTATGGTTTGTGTGGAATATCTTCTTCCAGTGTCTCACTTGCTGCTTTCAGTATTCTCTCTTTATCTTAGGCATTTGACTTTCTGAATCTTATGTGCCTCAGAATAAGTCTATCTGGATTTTTTCTGTTTGCAGTATGTTGCTCTTCTTAAGATTTGGGAAATTTTCAGCTAGTATTTCTTAGAATATTCTTTCTGCCTCTTCCCCCCTTCTCTTTTCCTGCTGGAAGTCCTATGATGCACATGTCACTGTGCTTAACTCTTTCTTCTCTTTGATCTTCTGTCTTTTCAATTTTAGCTGCTCTCTTAATTCACTCTTTCTATCTTCTGCCATTTCAAATCTGTTATTGTATGCATCTACCATATTTTTCATCTCATCCATTATGTCTTTCATTGCCATATGCTCTGGTATTTTTCTATTCAAGCTTTCAAATTATTATTTTTGTCCACCTTTCTTAATGTTCTTTTTTTTTTAAATACTTTATTTATTTATTCATTTATCCCCCCTTGCTGCTTGTGCTCGCTGGATCAGCTAACCACGCCGTCCGGGCAGGCTTGCCTTCACCAGGAGGCCCCGGGAACCGAACCCGGGGCCTCCCATATGGTAAACGGGAGCCCTACTGATTGAGCCACAGCCGCTTCCCTCTTAATGTTCTTTATCTCTTTATATTTCCTTAAACTCCTTGAATTGATTTAAGAGTTTTTTTGAAAATAATTGATTAGTTGTTTCAAATCTGTGTCTCCTCTGGCATTTTGATTTGTTCCTTTGGGCTATATCTTCCTGTTTCTTAGTATGGCTTGTATTTTTTTTTGCTGATGTCTAGGCATCTGATTATGATGGTGAGGTTATTTTGATAAGCAGTTTCTTTCTCTTGTCTAGAGATTTAGTGTTTTATTGTTTTGTGTTACAACTCTCCTTTGATTCTTGGTTCAATTTATTCTATGGTTTTAAAATTAGCCCTGTTTAACTGATCAAGGCCAGGGAACTATTAATTTGGTGCAGACCAGTTTTCAAGGGCCTTAGTGACAGTAAAGTCAGGAAACAACCTCTTTATTTATATTCCCTGAGGTGCACTTTTGTATCCTTCCAGCATATAGTGGTTTTCAGCAATCATCCCTGTTCAGTCTCCAAGGGGATCTATGTTACCTGGAACCACACTCAGGTGGGCAGTGTTGAAGCTATATCTGGAAAGATGCTACTTCTATTGGGCTGTTTGGATCCAAGCTTTACAGTTCAAACTTGCTCATCCAAAGGCACTCTCCTCTTTTGGCACAACCTCCTTTTCTCAAGGAAGAAAGAGATTTCTGCTCCCTCTTACTTGACAGCAACCATTCTTGGAATAAGGAGGGTCTTTGAGAAAGCAGGCCATCCTTGGCTCTCTGTAGGCTCCTGGGTGAAGACAATGATTGTGGATACCCCAGGCCTGAAAGTGTGGAACTATGGAATCCAGCAGACCAAATTTGCCAAACAAAAGAAGGATCAGCGTTGGCTGTGTCCCTCCTTCTTCACTTTCCTGGGGAAGTGGATCCCTGAAACCCTCTCAGTGTGTAGCCAACTGCCTGGACCAGAGGAACCAATGCTCTCTACTCTCAAGGTGATGTTTGTGTGCCAGCAGCAACTGTCCTAATTTCTTACAGATCCTCAGCACAGAGCTTCCTTCTCTTTGCCTCTCTCTATTCTGGATGCTACCAAGTCCTTCCCTAGTGTCCTGAGCTGTAGAATACTTATTCCAGAAGATTCGGCCTGTCTTCTAGCTAATTTCCTGGGAGAGAAGTAAGCTCTGAAACTCTCTAATCCTCTACTTTCCTGGAAGTTCTACATCAATGTTTTATTCAAAGCAAATAAATTCATCAAGTAGCAAGGAAGCGATGAGAACTGTTGTTCTGCAATGATAAATGAGAGCAACCTAATCATTAGAGCAATCTGAAGTGAAGGAAAGAGTTGTTTCATATGTTGGAGCATATAGGAAACCCTTCTAGCCTTGGCAACTATCTCATTGATTAGGGAACCAGAAGTATTAATACATATGATAGAAAAAACATTTTCTGACAAAAATCTTTAGTTGTATCCAGAGAGAGTTGTTCATTAAGTTAGAAGGTGGATACACAATTATAATGGCAAATTGATTTTCACCATGCTGACATAAACTTGTAGTATTCAGAATCACATTGGCTTGATATTATAAACAACAACAACAGTATACTGTAATATCCCTTGCATGTTGGAACTCTAAAATAATACCCAAACCACATACACTCATATGGATACAATTTGATTAATATAACACTAATGCAGTTATACACATAGAATGACAGGGCATATGTTGGCCTCTTCTCATCTCTCCGTTCTCTTCTGTGACCATCTTCTTGATGCCAGTGGCTCTCTCTCTCTCATGTATGAATTCATTCCACTTATAAAAGACCCCAGAATAAGTTTAATACCTATCCTGATTGGGCTGGTCCAAAGAAACTTTAAGTGAAGTAGCATCATGAAAATATCCTCCTTACAATAGGTTCACAGCCACAGGAATGAATTAGATTTAATAGCATGTTTTTTGTAGAGTACATATAAGTTCAAATCACCACAACTTATTTTCCTTCTAAGAATTGGAGAGACAATATTAAGATAGTGTATTTTACCCAATGAGTATTTAGTTTGGTCTCCTTGACACAAAAGCATCTTTATCAACTTTCTAACACCTGAAATGATTTTCTAATATGTGCAGTGCCCTTGCCTCAACTTTTATCTATTTAGTTGAGAAGAAATATAATACCTACCGTACTCTAAAGTCTTTAGCACTGGCCTATCTGCATCTGCACACTTCTTTGAGTGGCTGTAAAATAAAATATTTATCAGATATTCCTGTGGATAATCATTCCAATCTGGAGGCTACAACACACAGGGAAAATAATCAGGGCTAAACTTTATTGCAATTCTACTAATGGGATCTCCTGATTGTCATTTCTAGTTTCAAGACAACTGAAATTCTCATTAATGGAATGTGGTTAGATTATACCAGGTTTCTTTATGTGGCTTATGGGAAAGATTTTGGAATTAGTTGATACATATGTATGCCCTGCTAATATATGTAAATCCCAAGTTTTCTTGTTTCTTAGTATGACTTGTAATTTTTTGCTGTTTTCTAGACATCTATTTATGTTGATGTGCTTATTCAATTTATTAGCTTCTATTTCTAGTTTAGGGTTTTTTTTTTTTTTTTCATTTTGTTTTGTGTTAAGAGTCCTCTTTGACTCTTGGTTCCACATATTCTATATACTTGCAGGTGTCTGTGTTCCTCTGAAAAAATATTAAGATCATAAAATTGGAAAGAAAGAAGAAGAGAAAAATAAGAAAAGGAAGAAAAGGATAGAAAAGGAACCATTTGAGAGCCAGTTAAAAATTAAATAACAATGAGTAGCAAGATGATGCAACAAAGGGAGACAAGTGGGCACAAAAGACATTAAATGCAGAACTAAGAAGGACACTATATATTAATAAAAGGGGTAATATATCAAAAAGAAAGAACAATCATAACTATTTATGCACCTAACCAAAATGTCCCCAAATACATGAAACAAACAATGGAAAACTAAGAGGAGAAATAGATGCCTCTACAACCATAGTGGGGAGCTTTAATGAATCATTATCACAATTAGAACATCTCAACACAGGGTTAATAAAGAAATAGAGACCTTGAATAATACATTAGAGGAACTAGACCTAACAGAACTATACAGACCATTAAATCCAAATACAGCAGGATATACATTCTTCTCATATGCAAATGGAACATTCTCCAGAATAGACCACATGCTAGAAAACAGAACAAGTCTTAATGAATATAGAAAGATTTAAATTATACTATGAAATTTCTCTAACAACAATGGAGTGAAGATGGAAATTAATAAGCAGCAGAGAACCAGAATAACACAATATATGGAAGAGAAACAACATACTCCTAATCAATCAGTGTGTCAAGGAGGAAACTACAAATAAAAAAAATAAGTAACTATTTTGAAAGAAATGAAATGAGAATACAACATATCAAAATGTATGGGTTGCATCTAAATCAGTGGTGAGGGAAATTTATAGCCCTAAAATGCTTATATTAAAAAAAACAAGAAAGAAATAAATGCCAAGACCTAATTGCACACATCTACGAACTAGAGGAAGAAAAATAAACTAATCTAAAACAAGGAGAAAGAAGGAAATAACAAAGATTAGAGCAGAAATAAATGAAATTTAGTCTGAAAAAAAAATCACTAGAAAAAATCAACAAAACCAAAACCTGGTTCTTTGAGAACATTATTAAAATTGACAAACATTAGCTAGAATAAAAAAAGAAAAAAAAGGAAGAAGATGAAAATAAATAATATAGAATAAAATAAATGATAGAGGTGTTATGACCACTGATCCCACAGAAATAATGAGTATCATTAAAGGATAACTTGAGCAATTACATGCCAACAAGATGGATAACTTAGATGAAATGGACAAATTTCTAGAAACACACAAGCAAACTAGAAAACTATGTTGAAAAAATAAGAACTAGAAGATCACAATAGAACAATCACAAGTAGCGAGATTGAATTATTCATCAAAAACCTCAAAACCAAGAAAAGCCCAGGACCAGATGGCTTCATGGGTGAATTCTACCAACCATTTTGGAAAGACTAACACCAATCCTGCTGAAACTCTTCCATAAAATAGAAGTGGAGGGAACATTATCTTACTCATTCTATGATGTGAACATTACCTTAATACCAAAGCCACTTACAGATACCAGAAGAACAGAAAACTGCAGACCACTCACTCTAATGAACTTAGATGCTAAAATGCTCAACAAGTTACTTGCTAATCATATTCAACAACACATCAAACAAATTATACACCATGATCAAGTGTGTTTTATTCCAGGTATGCAAGGATAATACAACATAAGAAAATCAAACAGTGTAACATACCACATTAACAGAGCAAAAGAAAAACATCACATGATCATCTCTATTCATGCAGAAAAAGCATTTTACAAGATATAGCATGTTTCCCTGATAAAAACACTTCAAAAGATAGGAATAGAAGGAAACTTCCTAAACATGGTAAAGTGTATATATTATAAGCCCACATCTGATATCATACTCAATGGAAAAATACTAAAGGCTTTCCCTCTAAGATCTGGCAAAAGACAAGATAGCCCACTGTCACTGTACTTATTTAACATTGTTTTGAACTGCTCGCTTGAGCATTTAGGCAAGAAAAAGAAATAAAAGACATTCAAATTGGAAAGCAAGAAGTAAACATTTCACTATTTGCAGATGACATGATCCTGTATGTAGAAAGCATTGAAAAACCTACGACAAAGTTTCTAGAGCTGATAAATGAGTTCAGTAAAATGGTATGATGTAAGAACAACATGCAAAAATCAGAAGCATTTATGTCACTAATAATGATTAATATGAGGAGGAAATCAAGAAAAACATTCCATTTACAATAGCAACTGAAAGAATCAAATATCTTGGAATAAACTTAACTAAGGATGTAAAGGGCATGTACACAGAAAACTATACAACATCGTAAAGGAAATATAAGAATACCTATATAAATAGAAGAATGACCCATGTTCATAGATCAGAAGACTAAATATCATTAAGATATATGACTTACCCAAATTGTTTACATATTTAACGCAATCCCAATAAATATTAAAACAGCATTTTTTTGTTGAATGGGAAAAGCTAAATATGAAATTCATTTGGAAGTGTAAGGGGCCCCAAATAGCCAAAATATATTGAAAAAGAAAAAGTAAATTGCAGGAATAAAAATTATTGACTTTAAACCATACTACAAATCTACAATGGTCAAAATGTACTGTTTTGGAATAAGGATAGACATACTGGCCAATGAAACCAAATTGAGAGTTTTGAATTAACCCCACATGTATCTGGCAAGCTGATATTCAGCAGAGCCCATCAAACCTCCTCAACTGGAACAGAAGGGCCTCTTCAAGAAATGGTGCAGGGAAAACTGGATATTCATATCCAAAAGAATGAGAGAGGATCACCATCTTACCCATTATAAAAAATTTAACTCAAATGGATCAAAGATCTAAACAGAAGAGCCAAGACCATTAAGCTTCTAAAAGTAATGTAGGGAAGTATCTATAAGATCTTGTAGTAAGAAATGGTTTCATAAACTATGCACCCAAAGCATGTGCAATGAAAGAAAAAAATAGACAAATGGTACCTTTACAAAATTAAAAATACTTTGAGCTTCAAAGGAATTTGTCAAGGAAGTGAAAAGACAGTCTACTCAATGAGAGAAAATATTTGGCAGCAATCTGTCTGTTAAGGGCTTAATATTCAGCATATATTAAGAAATCCTACATCTCAAAAATAAAAATACAAACAACCCATTTAAAAAATTGGCAAAAGACTTTTGTAGAATTTCTCCAAAGAAAAAATAAAAAGAACATTAAAAGAGGTTCATCATCAATAGCTAAATGAGGGAAATACAATTCAAAACTATAATGCGATATCATCTTACTCCTATAGGACTGACTGCTAATTAAAAAAAAAATAAACACATAAAACTACAAATGTTGGAGAGAATGTAGAGGAATGGCAACACTCATCAACTCATGTCAAATGGTGTAGCCATTTTAAAAGATAATTTGGCAGTTCCTCAGGAAGCTAACTATAGAATTGCCACATGATCCAGCAATACCACTGCTGGATATATACCCAGAAGAAATGAAAGCAAGGACACAAACAGATATATATGCACCTCAAAGTTCATAGCAACATTATTTCACTATTGCCAAAAAAGTTGGAAATAACCCATGTCCATCAAAAGATGAATGGATAAGCAAAATGTGGTATATACATAAAATGGAATATTACTCAGCTGTAAGAAAGAATGAAGTTTGGAAATTCATGACAACAAGGACAAGTCTTTGAAGACTATGTTGAGTGAATTAAGCCAGTCACTAAAGGACAAATATTGCATGACCCCACAGATATGACCTAAGCATCTTGAGCAGACTCACAGAGATAGAGTCTGGATGATAGTTTACCAGGTGACAGAGAGGAAGTAGAGAGTGGTGAGTTGATGCTCAATCTGTACAGAACCTATCATAATTGGAAGGGCATGGTTTAGCAGTGGATGGAGGGATGGTGGTGCATGGATATGAGTGGGGTCAATGGTGCTGAAGTGTGAGGGTGAGAAGGGTTCAAGGGGTGGAATGGACTATCCACGGGAATTAGGGGAGGTCTGGAGGAAGGAATAGGTGAACCCTGGGGAAGTGGAGGACTGTGGTTGAAAATACAATTATGGGAATGTTCTTTTGGAAAATATGGCAGGGGAAGGTCACTGACTCAGGGTGTTAGTGGTGAGGGAATATGTAGGAAAGGGTGTACCTGGAGCATGCTTCTGTAGAATATGAATATGTTCATTGTGTCGTAAGGTGTTTTCTCAGTGAGTGGAGACCCACACAATAAACAACAACATATTAAACTCTCATCCTGGGAAGTCTATCTTCATTCTCAAATAACGGGCCAAGAATCTCTCAAGTACATAGGCAGTATCCAATAAAAGAAAACAGATCATTATGTCAAGCCCTCAATATTAATGCATGGAACTTCAAACCTTATTCTTGTAAAATTGAAACTTAGTCTAACAATAATTATTGCCTCAGAGTTACCTCCTGGAAACCTCATTATTATTCAAATTATTTCTCTAAGCCAAACTCAGCAAATAAATGCACTATTTTCTCCTCAGCATGATACGTGACTCCCAGGGCACTGAGGGATTTATTACAAGCACCAACCAGTCATGCATTTGGAAAAAGAACTAGACTATAAGGGGGGAAACATCAAATACAAAAGTTTTTATGGCTAAGAGATTTCAAAATTAGTCTGGAGATCATTCCAGCAGTTAAAACAGTTATGTATGTCTCAGGCAGATCTCACTAACTGCCAGCATTAACATAGCCACAAAAATGGGTGCTACTGAGAGCCATAGACCCATCAGGACACTTTAAGCAATGCACACAGTCGCTTTAAATCAGCACCGTGTTGGTAGACCTTACCTTGAATTATATAAAAACATATTTCCCCGATGTAACAGAGTTAGACTTACTTATAATTTCTCTACATATAATTCTTCTACCCCTTTATTTGAGCCTAGTTTTAGCATGATAACTGTTAAATATATGCCTCAGAGACTTAAATCTTCACTCTGTTCATATACCTCTTAAGCCTACTCTCCATCCCATCAGACTCGTCCAGGACAAGTAACAAAATTATGATGATGGGCAACCCCCTTCCCAAAAAACAGAATATCTATAAATGCAAACAAAATGGTTCCTTCCATCTGCCACATAATATCTAAGCCCTCTATCAATCTGAGGCAGAGCAGGAATCATTATCCTCAAATCCTCAAAGTTGAGGAATGAACAAACATAAGGAGGGGAATGCATCCTTGGGCAAAGAAAATTTAATATTGCAGTAATGGAAGAACATGTAACATTGTTATAATGATAGTGGTTACCAGAGGAGATAGAGAAGGAATAAAGATGGAACATAGGGCATTTTTAGGACATTTTAATTAAATGTAAATCACAAGGTAAACTAAAAAGACCTTGGTAAGTAGCAATGCTTCAATATTTATTCATCAATTGTAACAATGTACCACACAATTGTGAGATAATAGGGGAAGTTTTGGGAGGGGAGATGGGTATACAGTAATCCCTTATACTAATGATGTATCTATTCTGAAATCTAAAACTTCTAAAAATAAAGTTTAGTATATTTTAAAAAGCTGTAATCCCTAGTCATACTATGTAACTTACTTAAAATTCATTTTCATATGTGAAAAATGTATCTGATAATTTTAGCTCATCAATGTATTCAAAGGATTAAATGTGATCTTATAAAATGTATAACACATTTTTGAGCAAAAAGGAACTTTAATAAATCCTTTGTCTCTGTTAGTATTATGCCATAGGAATATTCTCTATCACCAGACTAGTATGGTTAAATTCAGTCATGGTAATCCAAGCTGGCCATAAAGACTGTGCATTTACAAAGCATTCTATTGAGTCTTCTGTTCATATCCTTATCTGTAGTTTGTAGAGGAAAGGATTCAACATATGAATAACCACATTATACATTAATTTTCAAAAGACATTGTTCTCTGAGGTGTGCAGAGGAAGGGCTAAAGCTGACAGCAATGGCTGTGTCATAGCACAATACCATCACTGAAAGGCAACTGCTACATGTGGAAAAGACTCTGTTTCCCCTAGGTAGAAGTGACCTTGAGAATGGTAGAGAAGAAATGCACATAGATGGGAGGATGAATATATAAGTTGTAAGAACCAAGAGAGCTCCTACAGTATTGATGGTCATCACATTGAAGGAGTAGGAGAGCTGCAGCTGTGGGATGAGTTCACAGAAGAAATGATGGACAATATCGGAAACACAGAAGGAGAGATGTGGCATTAGAACAGTGTGTAGGAGGGCATGGAGATAGGCCACAACCAAGAGTCCAGCCACCAGCTGGAAACAGTGGAGAAGATTCATTATAGAGGTGTAATGTGAAGGGTAGTGTATCATCACATACCTATAATAGGCCATCACTCAAGAGAAGGAGGCTGCCTAAATTCACAAAAGAAATGAAGAATTGCTGGGTGAGGCAGCCTGTAAAAGAAATGGTCTTGGTATCTGTTAAGGTCTTCATGACTATTTGAGGGACTGTGTAGGAAGTAAAATAGATGTCCACAAAAGTCAAGTTTCTGTGGAAGAAATACATAAGTTAATAGAGGTGAGTCAATTGTTAAGATGGCTAAGATGCTGTGCATCTTCCCTGATAAGTTGACCAAGTACATATAGAGGAAGATCCCAGACAGGAATCTTTACTGCTCTAAGTTGGAAAATTCAGAAGAGGAAATCACAGATGACCATTAGATTTTTCCTTTCCATTCTCCCAATAGTTCTAGAGTAAAAAAATTTTCTATTGTAGAATCCTGTAATGTTAAATCTCTTATTCACAAGGTCACAAAGTTTTGTGTGTTCTTGTGTGTCTGTTATACAGAACCTTCTGCATGTTTCCCAATTAGATATTATACTTGTGTTACTGTGCCTGTATATATAATACTTAGTTTCATTCAAGAAAGAATATTTCATCCAAATCAAAATACAATTTTAACAAATGAACATTTCTTCTTAAAATTGAGTCAAGTAGATTGCTGTGCCCACAGTATTAATGCAAGTAATATCTAACTTTTTTTTCAATTTACATATCTGTTTATTTATATACTTCAGCAAGAGTAAGATAATACATACTTGGTAGCTATTGTTACAGTGTAACATATAATTATTATAAAGATGAGCTTATTGTATGGAGAAATAAATACTCTAATGTTTGGTCCAGGAGGTAAAAATGGTTACTTCCCATATATTGTGTGCTAATATGCAAGAGGAAGTGGGCTTCTGCTAATCCAATTAGTATATTTAGCATACATTATGTGGTCTAGATGGCAACAGCTTGATTGTCACTTTGGGGATACTTTATTGTGTTAAATCATAGAGTAAGAACTCTATGCTCAGGAGGGCTAAAAGGGAAAGGAAGAAAGGGCAGGGATTGTTCAGTGGTTTACTGGATGGGAATATTTTTGCATTTATATATTTCAAATACATTTT
Organism: Tolypeutes matacus; assembly: GCA_026826555.1. Classification (NCBI taxonomy): domain Eukaryota; kingdom Metazoa; phylum Chordata; class Mammalia; order Cingulata; family Chlamyphoridae; genus Tolypeutes; species Tolypeutes matacus. The sequence goes on along the minus strand of JAKSZT010013347.1, from coordinate 402,569 downwards.
CATTAGTTTTTCCAAGCTTTTTCAAGCATTGGGAACTCATATTTTGTTTGTATGAAATACACTACGATTAGCTAGCTTATACTCTCATTTGACATAAAAGGAAACCGAAAAAAAAAAAAAAAAAAAAAAAAGGAAACCGAGTCTTAAGCAATGGTTGGCCGCGGGTTGGAGCTGAGTGGGAAACTCAGACTTGTGGTTAACCCCTCCCAGCCCCAAGAGCTGCTTGGGTTTTGTCCAATGTGGCTTAATGCTGTTAATTTAACATGTGTGTGTGTTTCTTTTAAGACATGTATGAGTGTAAGCAGAGGAGGAAGGGCATGCAGCGCCGAGGTAGGCCTTTCTGGTACTAAGCCAGGACTGAGCATCCTACCAAGGCAAACAGCCCGGTGCTCCCGGGTGACGCACCACGAGGTTCGTCCAGCGCGGTCTAGAGGAACAGCCCGGGAGCAGTTCTGGAGGGTATTTAAGTGATTGGAGAAAGGGAAAGAAAGCCTTGTTCTGAAGCAGAGCGTGCATGTTTAATTTTAATGATAACTCATTGTCCATATGTTTGATAATTCTGCTTTTGTGATACTTTGGTAACTTTCATAAATCAATTTGGCCTTTCCTTGAAACCAAAACAATGGTTAATTCACTTGAAGCAGAGGCATAATAGGCTCAAATAACAATATATTTCTCAGAGTCAATTTCAACAAGATAAGTCAAAATAAAGTGATTCATATTTTTATATTAAAAGTAATTTTCTGGGTTCCTCTTTGTTTCACTAAATGCAAATAAATCATTAAAAACTTAATATATGCCTAATGGTGTCACCAGACATTGACAACCCCAATTACTATTTTCACCCATTTTCTTTGGGTTTCTGATTATTCCCTGTGTGGGTTTTTTTTATACAAACCAATTTTATTGATACATATTAATAAAGCATACAATTCATCCAAAGTGTACAATCAATGGTATTTGGTATAATCACATAGTTGTGCATTCATCACTTCAATCATTGTTAGAACATTTTCATTATTTCAATAGTAATAATAAACAAAAAAACAAGAAAATTCCTCACCTCTCAATCTATGTATGCTTCTCTCACTGTACATAGCTGATATTTCTGGCTATTTGATACAAAGTGTATAATCAATGGTTTCCAGTATAATCAAAATGCTGTACACTCATCATATAAAAATTTTAGAACAGTTTCATTACTCCAAAAAGAAAGACTCCACTCCCATTAGCATTCCTTCCTCAGATCTAATAACCACTAATCTCATTTCATCTTTTTAAATGGATAAATTGAACCTGGAGGACATTATGTTGGGTGAAGCAAGCCTGACAAAAAAGGGTAAATACTTTATGATTGCCCTATTATGAACTAAATTTATTATGTGAAATATAAATATAGTTTTGAAATATGAAAATGGGCAGAGTTGCATATATGACCATCTTTATTTGAAGCTGACCAAATATAACTTAATACTCTAAAATGTTAATATCAGACAAAAAAAATTTGTTCTAAGTGAAATAGACCAGACACAGAATAATACATTTTGTATTAACATATGACATGTTAATATCATTTAATTTTAATTAATTAAATTATTTTCACAGCCATGTTTTTTAATGTGACCTAATAGAAATACTTGCACTTAATGAGTAGTTATCTCTTCAATCTGAAGTTTATATACCTATTGTCAGATCTCCTTAATTCCACTTTCTTATCCCATGGTAGAATACATTTTAGTCTCTAAAACCACAAGCTTGCCTTTTTTCTTCTGTTGAATATCACTTCTATGGTCTTCTGCTGATCACTTGATTAAAGGCTAAGGGTGGTGTGGTAAATCAACTGGAGCCCAGATATTGTGGATTGGATTTTCAATACCTTCACCATAGCAGCTCATATGCATTTCTTTTTTGAAGAAGAAATCAGTATCCACCCACACCCTTAAAATTCTTCATTTAATATATTTCTGCTCTCCAACTTCTCAATAGACTCTCAATCAAAATATCTGAAGAAAAGGTTTGTGAGGCAATCAACAAAATTTTATGGTTTCTGCATCATGTTAATTTTTGCTTCTGTATTTGTTATCAGAAAACATAACCATTAATCTATCATTTACAATAGCAATCAGATTCTCTAATTTATATTATTTCCCTGAAATTTTATTATTTCTGATTTATGTCACTTAATTTTCAGTTATTAATATTAAATGCTATAATTGTCTTCCCCTATGTAACATCTTGTCATCTGAAAGTTTCATGAATTAAACTTTACAGTTTGCTTTGTGTTGATGCATTGTTATAAAAACTATTTTACATGCTACAATGCAGGGAATTAGTCACTAGATATCTCCTAACTAAAATTTAAAAATATGAATGCATACCTTATTGATTGTGACCTGTTGGCACCTACCATGTTCCTTCCCTCTGAATACTTGTTCACAAGAATAATGGAAACGTGTACATTGAATCACATTCTTGACAAGGGCATAAAAGTGGAAGAAGAGTGAGATAAAATAAATATAAAATGATATAACCTACAAATACAGTATTATTCCCTCTTTTTCAATCTGATGAATTATTTCCTTTTTAAAGTTTCTTCTTTTTCAGCCAATATTTCATGACATTTTGAACTGGCTAGAACTTCCAGTAAAATTTTGAATAGCAGCTACAATAGTAGAAATTTTTTATTGTTCTTTTTCTTTGGGTCTAAAGCATTCAATATCAAACATAATGTTGGCTATAGGTAATATATATATGTCTTTTATCAGATTGAGGAAGATCTTTTCTCTCCCCAGTTCACGGAAACATTTTATTAAGAATAGATATGCAATTTTTTTCAAATGACTTTTCTGAATTACTGAGATGAGCACATAAGCTTTCTTTTTTGTTTCTTTTTATGGAGAATTACACTTATTGTGTATGTGATGTTTAAAAACATTTAATATATTTGTTATTGAAGTATATCATTCACACATGAACATACATAAACAATAAGTGTAATGTAAAAGTTGTGAACTTACAAAATAAACATGCATAGCATCATACAGGGATCCCATACTTCTCCCCTCCACCAACACCTTGCATTGTTGTGAAACATTTCTTACAAACTATACAAGGTCATCATCAAATTATTATTACTAATGATAGTCCAAATCTTACATTTGGTGTATTTTCCCCCCAACCAACCCTATTTTTTAAAAATATATTTTTATTACAGAGGTTGCGAACTTGAAAAACAATCATGCATACGTGTGGAATTCCCATACAACACTTCTTCACCAACACACCACATGGACTGTTGTTAGCAGCAATACTATAATAGTCTTGCATCAATGCTAAAAATGTACTGTGTTGATAAGGGTGGTGGTATGGAAAAGTGTGCCAAATTCATGCTATGGACCATGGTTGGTGGTAACAGTCTGATGATATTATTTCATAATCTGTGTGTGTGACTTTTTAATATTAAACCTCCCATACACTCCTTGGGTGAAACACATTTGTTCATGGTTTAGTGTCATTCTTATATATTGTTAATTTAATTCAATAAAATTTTGTTGAGAATATATGCATCTATGTTTATGAAAGATATTAGTCTGTCTATAATTTTCTTCTCTTTTCTTTTGAAATATTTTGACTATATTTGGTATCCGGGCAATGGTGAACCCATAGTATGAGACAGAAGTGTCTCATCATGCTAAAATTTCAGAAAAGGTTTTTAGTTTAGTTTTGTTTTGTTGCTTTTTGAGGTACTAGGGCTGGGGATTGAACCCAGGATCTCATATGTAGGAAGCTAGCACTCAACATAAAGCCATATTTGCTCTCCTAAATTGTTTTTTTTCATATATTTGTTTATTGTTAACACATTTCTTTATAATTATAGATTTGTGTATTTCTTCCTGTAGTTCTATAAGTTTTAGCTTATAGAATACTTTGGACTCCTTTTTTCCATGTGATGACAAAAATGAGAGAAGAAAACATTGCAATTAAGTGGAACCTGAGGTAGTGTAGTTACAAGATACAAAACAAAAACAAAAACAAAAACAAAACTGCAGGACTAGAAATGACCCTCTGGGTAATGCCCAGATTGCATTTATATTACATGAGAGAAAATAAGCAGGAAAATCTTCGTGAAATGTATAAACACTATGGAAATTTCCAAAAATGCCTACTAGTTTATGAATTTATAAAAATACTTAAATTTACGTGTTTCCTAAAAATGAAGAATTAAATTTATTTTAAATTTAGAGTTAAATATAGCCAAAGTTCCCTTAAACTGGGGGACCTTGGAAAGCTAAGTTTTCATATATGTTATTTTTACACTGTGAGTAACATACTCAATATCACACAACTCATTTAGTACAAATCTATGATTCAAAATAAATTGTGATTCTAAATCTGTTTCTCTCCATGAATATATACTAACTTGAATTAATCCATGTATGGGACTTGAATTGAGATGTAGAGAAATGAATGCAGATCGTGGGATTTTAAAAAATGCATAATGATGAGATGGACCAGGGGATAGCCGAGAAGTGGAAAGATATGTAAAACTGAATGCAAATGCAAAAAAAAAAAAAAAAAAAAGAGAGATAGTGGACATGGTAAATGTGGTGATCGCTCCGCTGAGGACAAGAAAGTTCATTGAAACAGTAAAAAATTGCTCACTTCTTTCTTTTAACTGAAATATGTTGGCCAAGTTACCTTGTTTGCTTTCATACACTTTAGAAAATAGTGTCTAGGATACATGCCAACATCACTGTTATGTTAAATCCTACGCTGACTTACATATCCCACTGGACATGTGCACATTTCTATCTTCCCATATGTGCATGAATTTAGTTTTCCTGTGCTGCTGTGACCCAAGATGAAGGGTCAGCATTCAGGCATATAGATGTGCATGATTCTTCTCAGAGGATCTTTAATATCTCTGTTCATCAGAATATAGATCAAGGGTTGTAACAAGAGGATAACCAAGGTATAAAAACACTGACACTATTATTTTTTCTCCACTAAGGAGTTGGCATTTTTTTGTTCATCCATGAAGACCACTGTCTCAAAGGTGGTATGAATAGGTGGAGAAGATTTTTGTCTGTTCCTTGCAAAGCAGATGCTCAAAATGACTGTGATAATCTGCATAGAAGACAAAGTTGATGAAGAATATGACTACAATAATGAAGTCTCGCACACCTAAAAGTTCTATGTGATTGAATATAATCTGTGAGTAGGACAAGAATAACAGAAGAGGGAGGTAATGGAAGAAGTCAGTTATTTTATTTCTACTACAAAACAATAGGCTAAATGTCATGGAAATGTGTATTACCACAAGCAAAAAACCACAGACATGGTCCAGCATTATCATCAATTAGAAAGGGGATTTACCAATGACTATGCAATGGTACTTTACCATGTAAACCAAAGGAATGTGTCTACAATGTAAAGAAAATGACAAGGAAGAACTGACAGGCACAGCCAGTGCAAGAGACCTCTTGACTCTCTCCTAGAAAATTCTTCAGTGTATGGGAGCAATAATGGAAGAATAATAGACTTACAGAGGAGAGAAGCTGCACAGCAGGAAATAGATGGGAGCATGCAAATGAGAGTCTGCAATAATGATCCCAATCCTGCCAAAGTTCCATGCCAATCGCAGAGCATACAAAACCAGAAAGACCCCTAGACCTTTTGAAATCCTCTTAGTGTGAACTTATTCACTAAGGTGGATAGATGTGTCACTAACTTTCAGTACCCCTTCCTGACCTTTTTTTTGGACAATAATATTACTGATACTAATTAGAATAGCCAAATTCTATAAGTAAAATTATAGAAGATACTTGTAAATAGTACAATTCAGTAAAATAGTTGGAATTATTCTGAAAATAGAATTGAAAAGATAAATTATGAATATTCACATTTTATTCAAATTATCTCTTCATGTTACTATCACATCATTCTCTAATGAGTTTATCATCAAAATATTTGGAGGAGGAAAGTTAGATTTGGAAACTTTAAACAAATTGCTTAATATTTAATAGTATCTCAGTGGTGATTTAGGAAGTTAAGTCCCTGCATTTTTAAGGTTAAATGGAGAACTTTTCTCTTTCCTTCCCTTCTTCCTTCCATTCACTGAGTGTTCTTCATTTTATCCCATGTCCTATTCCTCCCTCCTTTTATTGATTTTTATTTTGCTTCTTCTATTTCTGAACTGATTTTATATTCATTAATTTCAAATATTAAATAGAACTGAAAGAGATGGAAAGAAATATATGCTGCAGAAATTTCCTATAACCACATCAATATAAATTTCCACTCCAAATTGTTTAGCATTTGGTCTGTTTATCTATGGTTTCAAAACTTGGCTATATAAGGCACATTAAATTTTAATGTGATTGAATTTTTAAAGATATAAGAAAATAGTAATGCTTATTGATTTTGGTCAATCAAATTCTGTACACTATAGGCATTTGTATGTGTATATGTGCACTCATACATACATAGGGGAGTATTTAATTATTTTTCTTTTGATTTTATGGTATAAATGAGAATAATTTAAAGTGTATTAGCAATACTACCATTCATACTACATATACATATACATATAAATATATATTACAGAGACAGAAAGGCAGTGTTCACTTCTCAACAACTTGATGAGGTAGATAATAAGTTACTAACATTTCAAAGATGAGGAAATTGTGGTAGACTGGGCTTAAAGCTACTAATCTAAGCAACAACAAACCCTGAAGCCAGCTGTCTGATTCTGAGGCCGTAAGCCTAGGCATCACAATTTTCTTTCTCCTTTAAAGAAGTGCCATGCTTCCATTCATACATGTCACATGTTTAATTGGCATATATCCTCATATGTTTATATCTCTAGAGAAAGGTATAAAGGCCTTACATAATGAAATATAAATGTATACTTTTATAGTTTCTAGAAATGTGGTCAATAGCCTGGAGTCTCACTTTGCTACAATAAATGAGAATATTAAAAGTCTTACATAACTCAATGATGTAATGAGTGGTATACAAAAAATAAGTTTTTGTATTTTATTGCAATACAAATTGTCAGTTGACACACTGAGAAACTTTACAAAATAATGGTTTAAATACAAAACATTAGGTTATAGCCTATCCATTTCATAGTTCAGTGCTGTGATTTGAGGTTATTTTCAGAATCAATCTCTCTGTCTATCTATCTCTCTATCTCTCTCTCTATCTCTCTATCTCTCTAATATTTCTGCCTGTTTCTGTGTGTGTATGTGTGTATGTGTGTGAGTGTGTATGTGTATGCATGAATATATATATTAATATATGCAGTAGTACATTAGCACATATCTAATGGTAATGAATTTGAATACATTCCATTTCCATGGTTTCTTTTAGTTACTTCTGTCTGAATAATGTAACTAATTAATTTAAACTACATTTAAGATTTTGGAATATATCCCTGAGTGTGTTATTTGATATGTCCCTTGTAACCACTCAATTTGTACAGTGTCACTTTAAAACAATTCTGAAAAAGGCAAAAGTTCTGTCACCCCCAAATAGAATATATCAGATCATCTGACACAAAGATAACTCCCCTAGAATAAACTGAATGAATGAATGATAGAAATTCAAATGGAGGGGAAGTCCCCAAAACAAAGGTTTAAAAAAACTCTGTGATGAAAGAATAGTGGAATTCCTGAGCATCTCACAGAAATATATTCATTTAGGATTACTTTTTGCCCCAGAGCTGATAATTCTTCCTTCAGGTTCCACCTTGAACCAGAGCTGATAATTCTTCCTTGATGTTTGCACCTTGAACACATATAAACACAAGGGTGATTAGCTTTGCTGAGACTGCTTTCCTGGGGAAGCAGTGATCATACTATGTTTGAGAATTTTAAATCAAATCTCTGATTCCCTTATCTGGTTTCTTATCTTTTGGAGAAATTACCTTTTTTCTTTCACAAATTGTTCCAATTTATTTTTCTTTAGTCTAAAAATAATTTACTTCTATCTGTTTTGCAAGTTGTACCTCTTATAACCTTTAATCATATCATTTTAAAGCCCTTTTTGGTTTCTTATCTATGAATGTGTATTGTGGTGTGCCAATCTGTTTGGTATAAAAGCCCTGAAAGTACCAATGAGGCAGATTCATTGTTACATAATTATGTTTGGTTTTATTTTAATTTTAATAGGTAGGTGGATGGGGATTATGTGAAACATCTTGATTTTTATGTAGTCAATAAAATTAAATGCTTATTAAAGGGTGTCTTCTAACTACAAACTTGTAGAATGGATTGGGAATAATGGTAAGAATAGAAGACTCAAGGCAGAGTTACAGGGTATTACACATAAAATTTTATGCTTCAAGAATTAATATATGTCAAATTCAATTAATGAACAATATAAACAACAAAGATTTTTCATACGATAAATTCTGTAGGGAACTCCTATCTTTTCAAAGGAAAGAATTGTTTTTTCCTTTCTCCACTAGATTGACATGGTTTTAAAAATAATTGGCCGACATCAGAAAAAAACATTATCTAATTTAGCTATTAGGAGTTCTGCTTGTTCAAGCAATAAGCCAAGTTGATTCTACCTCTGGCCTTAAAATTACTCAAATATCTTCTGCTCCTCTTTCCTTTTTTCTTGGAACATCCCTCTTATAAATGCTTTGGGACCTCTGATTCTTTCAGTCCCAGAGTTGCACTGACTATTTGGCCTCTTAGCTTCCCAAAGGATCCTTGGTTTCATCAGATGTCTTATTTCTGGGTGTTGTTCACTAGCCCCATGATGATTAATTCAGGTGAATACTCAGGAGGCACAAATCTGAGGATGAGATCTATGGTAGCTATTAGTTGTCTAGTTAGCTTAATGAGCCCCAGGATTATTGTTCAAAATCTTCATCAATAAAAAGTTTTGTGAGATTCCAAAATCTTACCTCCTTATTCCAACCATTAGGCCTTATTTATATTTTCTTCATTATCATTAAGAGTTCCTGTTTAGTGTTATAACTAGGCCAGGGAGAGGGAAGGAGGGATATCTATATGCTCTGATTGGAAGTTGCCTACATGACAGGAACTAGAATACACAGTCAGATGAGAATAATTTTATGTATCCTATAAGAAGAAAACATGTGTTAGTGATTCATTTAGATCCTTAGGAAATCAAAATATACTTCAAAAGTTTAAATTAAGTGTCCATTGGAACACATAGAGCCCAAGGAAAACTGAAGTATTATGACAGTGAGGTAGATTATTTCAGATTCTTCATTCACTTTTATTTGATCACAGCAGTGAAATAAATCTCAACCACAGGCCCTGCTAAAGTGTCTTAGGAATGTCATTTGCATGTGAAATATAGGCCAGTTCTAAGAAACATGGAAAAAAAACTGTAACTTTTATTAATGGTTACAAGGTTTTCAGTGTTACCTAAATTTTTAACAAGATCAGTTTCAAGAAGCTTATAATTCAGTATTATATTTTATTTAGCTATTTTAAGTCTTGCACTAAATATACAAACATTAATTTCTAATGTCTCTTGGTTCCATTTGTAATCATGACATTGACTTTCTAAAGAAATCTTATGATTTTAATTAAATCAAATCTGATTATTCCACAGCACTAGAAAACACCATTAAGAGGAATTCTTTTGAGTTAAAGAGCAAAGAATCTTCCTTCCTGAGAAATGTTACCACTAGAGAGAATAGTCAATACTGACACTGCGACAAGATAACTAAGTCTGCATAAAAATTACTGGAAGAATAACCCTTTAAATTGTATATAAGTAAATTATATAAATTCTTTTTTACATTCTTTGTTTTGATAGCTTTTTTATGTGCCCTATTTTAATAGCCTCTAATCCATAAAGTGATTAGTTACTACTACTTTTTTTTAATTTTAATTTAATTTTTTTTATTATGGGTAAAAATCAAAATTCTCACAATACATACAAACATTT
>JAKSZT010013347.1:335760-390899 GCA_026826555.1 Tolypeutes matacus | reverse complement strand
GGACTCCTTGGAGAAATTGATGGTTCTAGGGCAGGGATAAAGAAAATATAAGTTGAATGCAGAACATATTGTTGCAGAAATCAAGAAAGTTTTCAAAGACAAACAGGACATTTTGAAAGACATAGTAGCTGGCTTTTCTGGCACTACCATTGGCATTGAGCATCACCATAATAATAATTAATATGGATTATAACACAATGAATAAAAATGAGTCTATGGAAGCATATTAATACTTAAATAAGGGGGATGGGAAATTTTTCTCTATAGAAGAATTCTAGCTACTAAATGTAAAATAATGATAAAATTAGAAAATTACCCTTTTTGAACTGCTAATATAATAATTGATAATAGGCAAGTAGTATCAATGGATTCTCAAACCATTGGATACAAATTTGTAGGGGAGCAAAATAATAAACCAGTATTGGTTGAATTCCCCACAGATTATTTTTAACTACTTTAATTTTAAAAAGGCACTTTCACAATAGAGAGTTCTGATGCACACCACCTTAACTAAAAATCAAACTGGGCATCACCTATGATGGAACAAATGAACATCATACGCCTCTTCACATAATACAATGGCAAGTATACAACATCACCTTTTATGGTATTTTTACCTAAAATGTTTAATCTTAAGCTGTTCATGAAGAACGCAAACACACTAATCTGGAATCACACCAACTCCTAGTGTGAAATATTCTCCAAGAAAACTGGCCTTGCTTCTAAAAAATGAAATATATCATGAAAGAAAAAGAAAAATTCTAAATTAAGGAGATAAAAGTCATGACAATTAAATTACATTTAGACAACTAAATGTAATTCATGATTCTAACTGGATCCTTGAGTTTTAAAAACTTTTTTAGAATAATTTGGGAACATTTGGAAAAATTTTACTATAGGCTTTTTTAAGATAATATATATCATCAAAGTTAAATTTCTTGGTATGATTATTTTTCTATAGTTTTGTTAGTGATATTTGGTGAAGTATTTAGGAGTAAAGTATAAGTATCTGCAACTTAATTTCAAATGCTTCAACAACAATGCCTGTGTATCCTCATAAGCCTTTGTGTGTGTGTGTGTTGCATATATGTAAAGAGAGAGAATGGTAAATGTTGCAAAATCTAGTAATTGTGAAACTAGATGAACATTATATTGGTGTTTTTACACAATTTGTTCAACTTGCTTTCAGATGAAAATTTCAAAATATTTCTATTGTTGTAAAATTATATATAAGGCTAGAGATTTTCACTTGTTCACTGTTGTATTCTGAATTCCTGTGCCATTATTCCTGTCATAAAGCTTATTTTTAAAAAGTAAATGGGTGAATATATATATATAGTTCTTATAAAGAAATAATAAAACAACCAACAATCTAATATAATGAAAAAAATATATAAATAAGCAGTTAAAAAAGGCAGATAAGCAAATGATGAATGGACATGAAAATTATATTTAGCTTCATTGGTAATCAAGGATAAATAAACATGAAATGGTTTTTCAAAATGGCAAAGATCAGCAAAATATATGATACCTAGATTTGATGAGAATATACACTACTCATTGAAATATGAATTAGTATCACTTTTCTAAGAGGCAATTTTGTACATTTTTAAAATGCTTACAAATATGTATAAGCTTTAACATAGTAATAACAGAAATTATTGTATTAAACTAATCAGTAAAGAATGTAAAGACATAACTGAGAATATTCCTTGCATTGATGTCTGTAATGAATATAAAATGAATAAATGACATTTCCACCATTGTGGGAGTTGTATTTATGCAAGGCTTAAGGGCTCAGTAATGTATTAGACTTGGCAAATCAGAGCATTGTTTCCTTCCAGATACAGTGAATAGTTAAGGATCAGGCATATGACCCATGCAAAGTAATCCTAGCAATTTTGCTGGAGGTTAGGAAGAAAGACATTTGCTTTTTTACTGAGTTTAAACCAGAAAGAAATAACCCATGAGCTGGTAGAGATCCCTCATGAAGAGAGCCTTTTTGAGAATGAAGCCAGTGCATAGGAAAGCAGATCAGAGTGGAGAGAGACCCATTTAAGCACCCAGCTCTGTTCATGAATGAAACCATGGAATCTTTAGTTAAATAATTAATAAGTATTTTTTTTTTAATTTTGCTAAATCCAATTTGATTTTCTTTTCTTGTCACTTGGAACAGAAAGCATTCTTATCAACAAAAATTTATTAGACACATCCTAATTAGATTAATGGCAAGTCAGCACCAAAATACCAGTGTTTGGAGAGAAAGCAACGCTTTTAGATTCTGAAACTATGATCCAATAAATCTCTTCTGTTAAGCCAATCCATTGTATGGTATTTGTCATAGTAAGCTAGAAACTCAGACTGTATGGTACATAAAATTGAGGAAATGATTAAAATCCATGAAAAGATGAAGAAGTATAGTAGTGCAAGGTTTAGCAAACTATATTACATTTGTAAACTCAGTGGATGGGGTTAACAAGCATTACACATAGAAGCCAAGATTATTGAACTTGAATATGTTTCAATAAGAAATATAAAAAAGCACAGAAATTAAGGGAGTTGGATGAGGCCATTGCAGAATCTTTCATAAACACATGGGTAAATTAATTATAACCTTCTAGGTTCTCATTTTACCACAAGAGAAACAAGGATAATTATCAATTACAAATGAGGACAAGAAACAGATTTTCTCTTGTAGTGGAGAGATATCCCACTATTTTCTTTCTTGTTCTGAGCATGTTTGTAGAAGGAGGTGGGAATCACTTACAGGGGATGATTTGATAATTCATGAATTTTGTGTCTGAGAAAGAAGCACTGAATTAGAGCCTCATGGCTTCTTTTTGTTTTCTTGACTTTGCCAAACAGTGTTCTGTCTATCCTGAAAAAGGGCAGTTCTGTATGGGTACAAAAATTAGTATAGGTATTCAAGGCATTCTGAAAATTGGTTATTCCCACATCTTTGATGTACTTCAATGTCTGTGCTGTAATCTCTGTTCTTCTTGACAAAGGTTCTTTTGTAACCAAAATGTTAATATATAGAATGATTCACTGCTAGATTCTAGATTCTGGAAAATTTTCTTGTCAATGTATGCATAATTCTCAAGGATTGAAATTTTCTTTTATTTACATATTTAATTTTTAATTCTTCCATAAAAATTGATGTTAATAAATTACATTAGAAAAGAGAAGAATTTATGTACCTGCAGACTTAGAAAGTTTATTTATCCTTGTGTGTCTACATCCCTGACAGGTGCATACATGTTGTAACATTAAGATACATGTAAGACACATAATTTTTGGTTCTAAATGTTTCAGTTTGTATTCAAAGTTATTTTCTGAATGATACAAATATTTCTGCTTATATCTACATTTAAAAAAAAACTAGGAGTTTATATATTATTCAGCAAAATTTGTTGCTTCTTTGTTTGTAAATGCAAATCTATTGAGTTGGATCTCATTTCATATTTTTACAAAATTCTTCATTCGGTATTCTCAGGTCATTTCAAAATTCTGCCTTGCTTTACTACATATTTTCAGTGATAAGGCTTTTTCAAAATTATTGATTCTTTGCTGAATTGGATACCTATAAAGTGTTTTATTTTCCAGTCTAACTTTTCTCATATGAAATTCAGCTGGAGGTTTACCTTTTGTAAGTTCAGGATTGTTTCCTTTTTGGTGGAAGAATATCAATGCTATTAGAGAATGATTGCTCACTAAAGATTTTCCTTCATTTATGAAGCTGAGAATGTTTTACATAGAGTGAGTTCCTACATGACCTACAAGTGATGCTGTATGAATGAATGAGTTCTCATAATTTCATTGAATAACTTTGCCAGCTTGAATTACCTGATATTCCTGGTAAGGGTTTTGCCTTATTAATAAAGACTTTTCATGATTATTTTTTGTCTTAGTGGTTGCTTCTGTCCTGTATTTTCTTTTGCACACCAAGACTGGTTCTTGGCTGAATGCTTGTACACATTGGTTACAAAGCAATTCTAGTGTTTCACTTCTGTGGAGTTCACTAATTTCATTTAAAGAATAAATTATAACTTAAGGTATTCCCACAGATACAGACATAGAATTTCTCGCACATATGATTTATCTGGTTTGTTTATGATTTAAGAGTAGTAAGTGAAGACTCTTCCATATTCATTACATTTATATTGTAAGTTCACTCATTTTGTTTATAATCAAACCATCAACAGAAGGCTTTGCTACATAGATGACGTTCACATGGATTCTTTTATTATGAATTTGCTTAGATTGACTGAAGTAATAAGGATGATGAAAACCTCTTCTATATTAATTACAGATAGTGTTTCTTAAGTGTGTGAGTTTTGTGGTATGTTAAAAGTTAATTTTATGGTAGAAATCTCTTCTATATTCAGAATATTTTTCCTGAGTGCTGTCATATCATCTAAGGTCAGAACATTGGCTTTGAAAGGATTTCCCCACTAATTTGAGTTCTCTCATGTTATCTAAGGAATACAAAAATAAATTTAATGTTTTTCCACATTGATGACATTCATACAGTTTCTCTCATGAGTGAGTACTCTTATGCCATATAAGACCATAATGAGTGAAAGCATTCCCACATAGGCCATATTCTTGTTGCTTCTCCTCACTGTGAAATCTCTCATGTCACCAGAGGATAGAACAACGAGTGAAGGCTTTCTGAGAGATGACATTCATATGGTTTCTCTCTCATGACTTCTCTCATGTTCTCTAAGTTGAGAATATTGACAGGACATTTCCAAAATGATGGCACTGATAGGGTTTCTTTCCATTGTCAATACTCTCATGTAGTTCTAAGGCTGAAACACTGGGTAAAGTCTTTTCCACATATATGACATACATAGGACTTCTTTCCATTTTGTGTTCTCTCATTTTCTTTAAGAAGAAAAGAATTACTGAAGGTTTTCCCACATAGATGACACTGATATGTTTTCTCTCCAGAGTGAGTCTTCTCATGTTGCCTAAGGCCAGAACACTGGGTGTAGGCTTTCCCACTTAAGTCACAGTCATAGGGTTTCTCTCCAGTGTGAGCTGTCTCATGTTGTCTAAGATAAAAACATCTACTGAAGGCTTTCCCACATTGATTATGTTCACGGTATTTCTTTCTACTGTGAGCTCTCTCATGTTGTCTAAGATGAGAACATTTACTAAAGACTTTCTGACACAGATGACACTTATGTGGTTTCTCTCCAGTGTGAATCCTTTTGTGTAGTCTAAAGTCTGAATACTGGGTGAAGGCTGTCACACATAGATTACATTCATAGGGCTTCCTCCAGTGTGAGTTATTTCATGTTGTATAAGTTTAGAATGATCAGTAAAGGTCTTCCCATATATATGGCATTCATAGGGTTTTTCTCCAATGTTAGATCCATTGTATCATCTAAGGCCAAAGGTTTGAGTAAAGTCATTATCACTTACATATATTCATATGATTTACTTCTAGTGTGAACTTGATTACTTTGATTTAAAGATGACTAGTCACTTTCCAAATACTTTAGACCTTTCCAAATGCTTTGCTGACACAGGATTTCTTTCCCTTCTGAGTTAAAACATGTTGAGACACTGTAGATCTGAGGGTGTATTCTTCTTGCAAATCATTATTTTAATGGGATGCTTTGGAATGTGAGATCCCATTGACATGGTCATAGATGCAACTTCCTGCAGATATTTCATAAGGTTATCATTTCTTGTTTGTTAATGCCAATTTCCCTGCCTGAACTCTGGTTTTGGAGAAATCTTATCCTTTGCACATTTCCTTTCCTTGCTCCAATTGAGAAAGCACATCTGATTTGCACACCTGAAATCCTTTCTTCAGGGACAAGATACATGAATTCTCTTGTGATAAAATGGATAATACTCAAGTCCAAGTCAGGCCACTGAAACCAGATGATCAATAATCTCTGCCATCACATCTCTGAATAGGTTTCTCTGGGATGTGTCCAGGAGAGCCCACTCTTCTTGGGGGAAATCTAAATCTACACCTTTGAATACCATTGACTCCAGTGGTTCCATTTTCAATAGTTCCACTAACAGCCTTTATCAGAAAACAAACAGACCAAAAAGGGAAGGGAGTCCTGTCTTATTGAGGATACTTTCACTACACTCCAGAACTCAGAACTCCTTTTTCTTCTAGAAAATGTTCTATTTTGGTGGCAGATCTTTATTTATGCAGTTCAAACTCATTAGTCTGTGGACATGGCCCAAATTGACCCAGTGCCATGGCACCTCCCCTTTGAATTTATCTCTTTCTTCCTTTTAAAGGTAAGTGTTGAGGACTATAA
The DNA here is from genome assembly GCA_026826555.1 of Tolypeutes matacus. Taxonomy (NCBI): domain Eukaryota; kingdom Metazoa; phylum Chordata; class Mammalia; order Cingulata; family Chlamyphoridae; genus Tolypeutes; species Tolypeutes matacus. The sequence continues at coordinate 384,603 of JAKSZT010013347.1, read as the reverse complement.
AGTTCCCTCTCAGCACTGCCTTTGCTGTATCCCATAGGTTTTGATATGTTGTGTTACTGATTTCTTTCATTTCAAGATATTTACAGATTTCTCTTGCAATTTCTTCTTTGACCCACTGATTAACTAAGAGCATATTGTTTAATCTTCATATATTTGGAGATTTTCCTTTCTATGCCTGTTATTGATTTCCATATACATTCCATTAGGATTAAAGTAAGTGCTTTGTTTAATTTCAATGTTTTTAAATTTATTGAAGCCTGTAATGTGAATCACATATATTCTATCATGTAGATGGATCATTGGGTACTTTAGAAGAATTGATATCTTACTGTTTTTCAGAGGGGAGAGGTAATGCTTTATAAATATCTTTTAAGTCTAGCTCATCTATCATATTATTCAAGCTCTCTGGTTCCTTATTTATCCTCTATTCAGATGTTCTATACAATGCTGAGAGTCGTATATTGAAATCTCTAACTATTATTATAGATTTCTCTATATTTCCCTTCAGTTTTGTCAGTTTGTGCCTCATGTCTCCTAGATTACCAATGTTAAGTGCATAAATCCTTATTATAGTTATTTCTTCTTTGTGAGTTTCCCCTTTTATTAATATATAATGACCTCCTTAATCTCTTATAACAGGTTTACATTTAAAATCCACTTGTTCTATATTAAAATAAATATTATGTGCAAAGAGATGGAAGTAAACTCTAGAATATAGTATACTAGGACATAGAATGTGGGTTGAGAATGAGACCTGATGCTTAATGTACATAGAATTTTTAATAGGTTTATTGTAAAAATGTGAAAATGAATAGAGTTTATGGTAACATATTATTCTGAGTATAATTAACACTCCTGATTTATCAATGTGACTGTGGCTGAAAGGGATAATCTAGGGAAGTAAAAATCAGTTGAGGGAGTGGATGTGGCTCAAGGGGTTGAGTGACTGCTTCCTACATGGAAATTCTGTGTTTGGTTCCCAGTGCCTCCTAAAAATTTTAAAAAAGCAACAACAACCAAGCAAACAAAAGTAAAAACCAACTCATAGGAGCTGATGTGGCTCAGTGGTTTAGTGCTGGGGTCCCACATATAAGATACCAGGTTTAATCCCTGACTCTGGTACCACAGAAAAAAAGTAAACTGAAAGGAAACTGTAGGGTAATCTATGGACTATATAGCTTAATGATTTCAGTGGTTGATGAAGATTGTTGATAATTGTATAAGAATAAGAATGTGTTTATTTTACAAAGTGTTAAGAATATGGTGATACCTGGGGAAATTGCAATTTATGAAACTTATGGACAATAGCTAACAGTAATATTGTAATTTTTTTTTTTACTTTAAGCACATCATTCCACTGCCTTCCATTTTCTATAGTTCCTAATGAGAATTCAGAAATTAATTTAATTTAGGATGACTTTTATGTGTTGACTCACTTATGTCTTGTTCTATTGAAAATATATTATACTGTGTTCCTAATGGATCTCTTGGAGTTTATCCTGCTTCACTGAGCATCTTGAATGTGTATATATTTTCTTTCATCAGATTCGAAAAGTCTACAGCCATTATTTCTTCAACTATATTTTTTGGTGCCCTTTGTCTGTCCTTTTTCTGGGGCTCCTAGGAAGCATATGTTGGTATAATAAATGGTGTCTCGCAAGTCCCTCAAGTTCTATTAATTTCTCTTGAATCATTTCCATTCTCTTCTTCAGACAAAATCATTTGAATTTTCTTATATTCAGGATCAATGATTCTTTATTTCCCTGTTCAAATATACTGTTGAAAAACTTTATTAAATTTGTATATAATTTATTTTACTTTTCAGCACCAGCAATTCTGATTTCTACCTCTTTACAATTTCTATTTATTTATTATATCTCCATTTTGTTCATATTCCTTGAGGTACTTTCCACACTTTTTCTTAAACTCGTTGATTCTATTTAATACAGTTGATACAAAAACTTTTATCAGTAATTCAATAACTATACATCATCAGGGGTATTTTCTGTCAAAAAAATTTCTTCTGTGACTGGACCATTCTTCCCCATTTCATGTATGTTTTGTAGTTTTTGTTGTGAACTGAACAATCTCAAGAGTATTGCAAATAACTCTGGAAATCATGGTTTCCTACTGGTCAGATATTGTTGATTTTTTATGTGTAGATTTCTGGAGACATTCAGTTATGACTTTCCCAGCAATTTTTTTCAGAAAGTAAATTCTTTATTTTAAGTGGTCACTGAAGATTATTTTCCATGATTCAGTGGACAGTGATTCAACTAACACAGATATCATCAATTAAAAAATCAAGTGTATTTCCCTTTAAATTTTCTGATAGAAGCACTGGTGGAAGTTTGCTGTGGCCTCTACCATTCTTTCTCAAAGACAAGCCAGCCCAAGATTAGAGAAGGAAATTTCCTCTGTATGCCCTGGTACCAGCCAGAAATTCTTGGAATATAGGCTGCTGTTCCCTTACTTCCATTATGGTGTTGAAGGATGGATGGTAATCCCGGGATCATGCCCAATCTCACTTATGAATGCTAGATAGCTTGGCAATATCTCCCACCGTCCAAGTATCCTGTGATTGTTTTCAATGAACAGTCAGTTTGAAGAGTTGCCAATCAGTAATTCCAATATTTTATTTCTAGCTTTTTTTTTTTTTTTCCCCTGGGAGATGTAACCCCTATAAATTCTTGTTCTGCCATTTTGTGTGAAATCACCACTCTCCTTGTGATTTTTACTACATTCAATGTTTTGGAACATTAATGATTTAGTCAACAATATTTTTTTTGGAGTATGAATTGCTTAATTAAGCCACTCAACTTGGAAACTTTCTACAGTCCAAATTTTTCATAGTAGTTGTAGGTTTCTCTTTTTACATATATATATTTGTATATACATATATGCACATCAATTTTATTCATACATATAATTAAAGCATAAATCTATCCAAAGTATACAGTCAATTGTATTAGGTAAAATCCCAAAGCTGTGCATTCGTCACTCCAATCATTTTTATAGCATTTTCCTTTTTCCAGTAATATTAATACTAAAAAACAAAAACCAGATAAATAAAAAAAACTCATCACTTTTCAATCTCTCTATTATTCCCCTGCCATAAATAGCTGCTATTCTATTTATATATCTCTAGTTTATTAATATTTATATTTTGGAAAAACAGTAATATATGCAATATCACCCATATTCATATTTAACATAAGGTTTCACTATATTATATAGTCCTATATTATACTTTTAGCTTACCTCTTAGTAATATACATGACTTTCACTTTTGACCTCTGTCATACCCATGTAAAATCTCTGCTAGTCACAAATATCATGTTGTGCTCTCACCATTTCCAGTCATTTCCAAAGATTTACAAAAAAATTTTAACCAGTTCTGTACAGATTAACCCTCAGCTTTCCATTCTCTACTTTCATTCTATTTTCTGGTGACCAATATTATTATTATTAATTCTGAATTGTCATAATATATTTAGTTCATAATAGCATAGTCATACAGTATTTGTCCTTTTGTGTCTGACTTGCTTCACTCAATATAATGTCCTCCAGGCTCATCCATGTTCTCATATGCTTCATGACTTTATTTCTTTTTACTAATGTGTAATACTCCATCGTATGTATACACTACAATTTATTTATCCATTCTTCAGTTTATGGACACCAGGGTTGTTTCCACCTTGGGTAATGTCAATAATGCTCTTATGAACATCACGGTGCAGATGTCTATTTCTGTCACTGCTCTCAGTTCATCTGGGTATATACTTAGCAATGATATTGCCACATCACATGGCAAGTCTATATTCAAACTCCTTAGGCACTGCCAAACAGTCATCCACAGGGACTGAATCATTCTACATTCCCACCAGCAGTGAATAATCATTCCTATCTCCCTACATCCTCTCCAATATTTACAGTTTTCTGACTTTGTAATAGTGGCCCATCTAATAGGTGTGAAATGATATTTCACTTTAGTTATCATTTGCATTTCCCTAATTGCTAGTGATGTTGAACAGTTTTTCATGTATTTCTTTGCTGATTTTATTTCTTCTTTGGAAAATTGTCTCTTCAAGCCTTTTGCCCATTTTTTTAATTGGAAAGTTTCTTTTTATTGCTGAGGTGTATGATCTCTCTCTCTCTTTTTTTTTGGAAAATACTCATTTATTGCATTCTTTTCTCCAGAGTTTATGTCTAGGTTCACCTTTAATGTAAAAAATTTCAAGAAAGAAGAGGAGCCAGTATTCAAAATAGGGCTGGCTGACCATGGCCATGTTAACTTACACTAAGACATTTTTAAACAAACATTTTTCAAACACATGTTCTGAACCTATAAAGAATAAAGATGATCTGGGAAAATCTCAGCCCTTGTGGAAGGAGAATACAGTGAGGAAAGGAGAGAGAGAGGAGACCATTTGCTGCCACTGGAGTTTCTCTTCATGCAGTCACTTAATTTTGCTGCTCTTTGTCTTTAATGAATGGGATTGGGTCATATTTCTTGTTTGAAAAATCTTAGAAATGAATTAGAAAACACATATTTTCCAAACTAATCCCATGACTAGACAAAGTATTGAATACTTTAGTGGTATAATCTTCAGTTCTTCACACTCCCACAGCTCTTCTTCCCTTTTTCTCTGTTCCTTTGTCTCCACAGTTCCCCAAAAGGTGGAGATGTAGGTAGGTGGGCTTTTTGTCTGCTCTGCTTGATATGCATCAAGGACAATGGAAACCAGCCAATAGTGCAGTTGAGGGGCTAGAACCCCAAACAGTGTGAAAAAAAGAGATCATCTCATGCCATGGATTGGACAATTTTGCGTCATGTCATACCATTATCTGTATTTTTACCCTTTAATTTATACTTCCTCATTGTATTTACTTCTGCACTCTTCTCCAAGTCTCTCATCCTTTATTTTTCTTACAGGCTGCAGCACTCCCTTTATTTCTCTTGTAATTCTGGTTTTTGGTAACAAATTCTATCAGTTTTTGTTTGTCTATGAAGACTTTGAACTCACCCTCATTTTTGAAAGACAACTTTGCTGGATACAGAATACTTTGCTGGATACAACTTTTCTGGATACAGCAAAACTGGCTGGCAGTTTTTCTCTTTCAGTACATTAAATACAGTATACAAATTTCTTCTCTTTTCCATGGTTTCTGATGAGAAATTGGCACATAATCTTATCAATGTTCCCTTGTATGTGATGTTTTGATGATCTCTTGCTGCTTTCAGAATCCTTTCTCCTGGGTATTTGTCATTCTGAATAGTAGGTGTCTCACAGTATGTCTATTTGGATTTATTCTGTTTGAAGTGTCTGTCCTTCTTGGATATTGATTTCTTAAGGGCTGGAACATATTTGGTCATTATTTCCTCAATATTTTTTTCTGTCCCTTTTCAATTTTCTTCTATTTCTGGAATATCAATAATGTCTAAGTTTGCGTGTTTTGACTTGTCATTCAATTTCTTGAAACCCTGCTCCATTTTTTCCAATCTCTTTCTTTCTGTTCTCCTGTCTTTTCCAGTTCAGATATTCTGTTTTTTTAAATCACTAAATCTGTATCTGAGCAATTCAAATCTGCTCTTATGCACACCTAATATATTTTTAATCTTATTCATCATATCTTTCATTCCCATGAGGTCTGTAACTTTTCTTTGCAGGGTTTCAAATTGTTCTTTGTGCTCACCCAGAGTCTACTTAATATCCTTTATCTCTTTAGTCATATATACTTTCAATTATTTTAAATAAGGAGGATTGTGTGATTATCATTGATTGTCTTAAATACTGTTTCTCTTCAAGACATTTGATTTGTTCTATTGTCTGGGTAATGTTTTCCTCTTTCCTAGTATGGCTTGTAATTTTTTGCTGATGTCTAAGCATCAGAATATATCAGTGAATTTAATCTGATGGTCAATATCTCTCTCTTGCCTTTAAAAAAATTTTTTTCACAGCTCTTCTTTGTTCTTTGGTTCAACTTATTCTATATCTTTAAAATTGCCCAGATTATGTTATCAAGATAGTACCTCCTCACTAATGTGGTGTTGAATTTCTCTAGGAGTTAGGGTACAAAAAGATCCCAAAGCAGTTTTTGTCCATATAATATTCAGACCAGCCAGTGAATGGCACTTGTCAGCACACCTTTCCATGGAGGTTTCTTTCAATCTCTGTTTCCCTGTGTTTTAGTCTCACCAGAACTGAGATTGAAAGTGGGCTCTGCTGGCCTAATTCACTGAAGTGAAGCCCTTGACTCCCCCTCCCTTTTCCCTTGTAATAGCTGACAGGATAGAGGATGTCTGTTCCCCTCTCAGTTGGCAGTAGTGAGCTAAGGGTTTCACCCCAGCTTAATAACTTGGGAATAGGGGAGGGAAGCCCTTCCCAACTGCCACTAAGGTTTGATAACTCATATTAGTTGTGCTGGATTCTTCCTTTCTCTGTTCCTCATGATCCTGGGAGTTTTGATGCACTGTTCTGGTCTCCTCACTCCCAAAGCAGTTTCCTCAGACAGCCTTTGGCTCTTTCTCTATTGTTTTTGTGAGAGAGTTGAGACTTGCCTTCCTAATATGATACCATCAAACCACAATTCCTCTTTGCCTATATATTTTTTAACCATCCTTTATGTATATTTGTATCTGATAGTAAAACCTTTAACATTATTTTCCATCTCATGAGTTAATTTTATCATTCAATAATCAATAATGCATGATTTATATTTCAAGTATTTTGTTTTTTGTATGTGATATACATTTTTGTCCCTTGATTCCTCCACAATAGCTTTCTTTCTAAATTGATATTTTCATATTAAGTCAAAATTAGTTCCCTTTCTTTTCCTTTCAGGAATATATTTTAGATATTTTCTTTTTAACTATAAATGAGATTAAAATCAACACCTTTGTCTTAAGCAATCTGTCATGAATTGATATAAATATTACTTATTTATAAGAAAAATAATCAGCTCCTCTAGAGCTCCTTTTAGTGTTACTGTTGGTGCATATCTTGTAGTAATGAAATCCTCAGCTTTTGTTTATTTAGAATGTTCTTAATTTATCATTCATTACTGAAAGGTTATTTTTCCAAATATAGAATTCTTGGTTAACAATTTTTTGCTTGTTTATTTTCATCACATTTTAATTATACAATTTTATTCCCTTCTGGATCCCATTGATTCTGATGAGATATAAGCAATTATGCCTATTGAGAATCAATTGCATGTGTTGAGCAGTTTGGCTTTTGACTGCCTGGAGATTGGCAAGCTTCACAGATGTGTTGATTCATGACTTACATCTGATTTGGGAGGCAGAAACCATTAAATATTCCCAATTTTATTTTTGAATCTTTTTGTTTCTTTTCTCCTTATGGAAATCCCACTATGAAAATGTTGGCCTACTTGATGCTTTCCCACAAGTGCTTTATGATCTCTACAGGTTTCTTCCTCCTTTTCAAATTCTGCAATTTAGATTGAATAATTTCAGTTGTCTAATCTTTAAGTTCACTGATTCATTCTTCTGCCAGCTAAAATCAGCTGTTGAAACTCTCTAGTGAAATTTCCATTTAGGAACTGTAATTTTCTGACTAGGAAATATAATTAAATCCCTTTATATAATAGTTAATTCCTATTGATATTCTCATTTAGACCATGTATTGTTTTCATGGATTACTTTGTTCTTTATCTGTGATTCTCTTCAACTACTTGAGAATAATGAAGACAGATGATTGAAAGTCTTTTTCAAGTAACCCCAATGGCTGTGCTCCCTCAGGGATAGTTTCTGTCAAAGTATGCTGTTCCTATGATTGGACCATTTTTTCTTGTTTTTTTTGTTTGTTTGTTTGTTTTTTTGCTTTTGATTTTTGGTATGTTTTTTTTCCGGGGGGTGTGTGTTAAAATTGCATATTTTAATTTAACCTGGTAACTCTGGAAAAGATATTTTTCTTCTGCCCCAAGTTTTGCCATTTTTCATAATTGATGTTTCCAGTCATTGTTTGTTTAATGATTCTTCCAGTGTGTACTTTGAATATGATATTCAATATTGTGTGTGATCTGTGAAGTCTCTGTCCCTTAAGTTTTGATCAATTAGCATTTTGACAGATTTCATTGACAGGAGTTAAAAGGAAAAGAAAAGGAAAGGAAAGAAAAGAAAAATATAAAGGAAAAACATAACCAGTCAACCAACCAACCAACCAAAAAGCAAAAAAGACCCATTAGCATGACAGCTTTTAAAAAAAACAGCGGACTATAAGTGTTGGAGAGGATGTGGAGGAATGGGAACCCTCATCCACTGCTGGTGGGATTGTAAAAAGGTCCAGCCACTATGGAGGACAGTTTGGCAGTTCCTCAAAAAACTAACTATAGAACTTCCATATGACCCAGCGATTCCACTGCTGGGATTATACCCTGAAGAACTGAAAGCAAAGGCACGAACAGATATAGGCATACAAATGTTCATAGCGGCATTGTTCACTATTGCCAAACATTGGAATCAACCCAGATGCCCATCAACAGATGAATGGATAAAAAAAATATGGTACATACATACAATAAGATATTACTCAGCTATAAGAAGGAATAAAGTGCTAACACACAGGATAACTTGGATGAATCTTGAGGACCTTATGTTGAGAGAAGCAAGCCAGGCATTGAAGAATGTACAGTACATGATTTCACTGATATGAATTAAGAAAAGTGAGCAGTCTCAGAGAGCTATTGTCTGTAAGATAGGCATACAAGAAATAGAAAGAGAAGAGAAGGCTGTGAGCCACCACCCATATAGACATAATCTATGGTAAAGTGATAGAGCATAGTTTCGTTGTGAAGGGAGAGGACAGGAGGGTAATGATATTAGTGGGTTGGGTGGTGTAGGGTTGACAAGTGGGTAGATTGGGAATGATGGTTAGCAGGTGCAGGATACTGGGGGGAGGGATTGGGGAGGGACCAGTTAAACATTGGGGATTTGTGATTATGAGGTTGAAAGTACAGAGGTGGGGATGTTTTCTTGGCAATATGACAAAGAAGGGTCACTGATTTAGTGTGTTGGTTGGGAGAGCATTAAGGACAGGGTGCACCTGGAACAGGCTTCTAGGGAGTGTGTGAGTGTTCATTCTGTTGTAATGTGTTGTAACATTGGGTGGAAACCCACATAATGAGCAGGAAGGAGTTGGACTCCCATCTTATGAAGGACCAATTTGTTCAGAAGTAGACAGGCGGAAGTCTCTCAAGAGCAAGGGCAGTTCCTAATAGGGGAGGACAAACCAGTGTTACAAGACCTCTTGTTGCATGTAACTATAAATCTTGTCCTCCAACGAGTCAAGCCAGGGGTCAACGTGGGCCCCAGGGGGATGGGGTGGGAGGAATAGAATAGGTCAAACAGGGGGTATTTAGTGGTTAGTGGAAATGATCTTCATTACCATACAGTGATGGACACAGGACAGGTAAATATCAAATTTTATGAAATTGTACAGTCTAAAATGTAAACCATAGTGTAAACCATTGACAATGCTTAGTAGTTATGTTTCACAATTTGTATATCAGTTATAACAATGCTAACATCCACATATAAAAAAGTATTAATATGGGGGGAGGAAGGGGGAGGATTTTGGGTATATGAGAGTCTCTTGTATTCTGTGTGTGACTTTGCTGTGACCTAAAAGTTCTTTGAAAACAAAATGAACAATAATGAGACACTGGGGAATGAGAGGGGGAAGGTGCCATGGTACAGACTGGGCACCAGATATTGCAGTGATGAAAGGCAAAAGATCACAACAATTGTTTTTTATTTTTCATTTTTAAAATATCCCAATCTTCTAATTTTCTCTTAATTTTTTAAAATTTTTTATGTATTTTATCTTATATTTAAACTTATCATTATTATTTCATTTTTCTATTAATTGTATTCAACTATTGTAATGGCTTCATCTTTGAAGAAGCTTTGGATCACAGAAGGTTTGTAGATGGGGTGGGGAGATCATTGGTGTGGGGTGTCAGTGAAGGGGGATGCAAGGAAGGAAGTTCACCTGAGCATAAATATAAGGTATATAAAAATGTTCAAATGTTCACAGGGCATTGTCACAGTGGGTGGAGAATCACTCAATAAATGAGAGAATAAAGAATTCCTATCCTGGAGAGTTCTGCCATATTCTCTAAGAGAGCAGCAACAGTTCTCCAAGTACAGGGGCAGTGACTGACAAGGGAGAATGATCCACCGATGGGCCCTTGATATTGATGACTATCCTTATGAGTCTTTGCTCTTGAAATTGAAACTTATCCTATTGTTATGGGGTTCCTAAGGGTTGCCTGCTGAAAGCCCCCTTGTTACTCAAATGTGATCTCTCTCTAAGCCAAACTCGGCATATGAATGCATTACCTTCCTCCCAGCATAGGACATGACTCCCAGGGATGTACCTCCCTGGCATCAAGGGATTGCTACCAAGCACCAACTGACAATGTGTCTGGAAAAAGACCTTGAATAAAAGGGGGAAAAGGTAAAAACAACTGTGTTTATATGGCTAAGAGACTTCAAAATGAGTCAGGAGTTCATCCCAGAGGTAATCTTATACAATTCCAAAGTGGATCTCACCCCAAATAGTGGGGCCTCTGAGGGCTCTGAAAACACCCATGTCCTACATCAGGGCAGATAGCTCCAGAGTTTGGTGCCTTGCCAAATAGCCCTACTTTAGAGTTTGTGCTCCTGAGAGTGAAAGATTTGGACTCAACCATGTCTTCCATGCCTTGGCTTATCTGTCCCTTCTATTCAAACCTATATTTGGTGCTGGAGTTTGTAGGTTTATGTCCAGAGACATGAGTCTTTGGGCTGTCCATGTGCTAGCTGGGCCTGTAACCTTGGTGGAGCAGCAACTCCTATTCCACAGCTCATTGGACTCACTCAGGACAACTGGTGGGGAGATGATGATGGACAATGGCCATCCCGGGTAATGGATAGAGTCTGCAACTACAGGCAGGATAATCCCATCCATCTTCCCCATGGGATATAAGTCTCCTCTGAATTGGAGGTGGAGTGGACATCACCATCCCAGACTCCTCAGGATGGGGGAAAGAGCTATGGACTAGAGCTATGGACTTACTGGTATTCTACTATTGACATATTGTTATTCAAGCAATGGAAGAAATTACAACATTGATGTGGAGCCAGTAGCCACTGGAGGCTCTGGGGGCAGGTATAGGGAAAAGCAGTTATAATACAGGGGCTTTTTCGGGACTTGGAATTGCCCTGAGTGACATTGCGATGACAGATATAGACCATTTTATATCATCTTAAAACATGCAGATCTGTGTGGGAGAGAGTGTGATCTACAGTGTGAACTATGGCCCATCCTTAATGGCAAAGCCTCAGGATGTGTTTATCAATTGCAATTAATGGCCACAGTAATGAAGGATGTTCATATGGGAGATTGTGGGAGGTTTGGGAGGTGGGGCATATAGGAATTCCTGTATTTTTTTGTGTAATATTTATGTAATCTAAGTATCTTAAAAAAAAGAGATTACTATCCCAAAAGATCACACATAATTACTAAATAGATAAATAAATAAATAAATAAATAAATAAATAAATAAATAAATAAATAAACAGTTGTGCAAGAATAGCCAGAAATAGCAGCATATGGCAGGTGAAACATAGAGATCGAGGAGTGAAGAATTTTTCTTTTTTGTTGTTTAATTATTGTTATTGAAATAATGAACATACTCTAATGGTGATTGAATGAATGCACATTTATGTGAATGTACCAAATACCATTGATTCATTGATTGTGAAATTTGAAGGAATTCTATGCTTTATTAATATGTATCAAAATATTGATTTGTTAAAAAAACTATCACATAAACTTCACTCCAAAATTTTAAAAAAAGACAGTATGGGTGTGTGTGGAAGTGGCCTATGTATTCAATGTGACTCAAAATTTACCCAACATTAATTTTAGGATTTATCTTCTCAGCATTTTCATCAATCATACAGAAATCATTTTATCTGACAGCTATATTATTATGCTGATCAAAATTTTTCTAATGTCATTGCAATCCTGTGCTATTTTCAGATAAATCAATTATCCAAATGAAAAATTGGATTCATGGAGTGGTGAACAATGTGACAGAATTCATCCTGCTCAGTCTGACACAAAACCCAGACATTCAGAAACCCTTGTGTGTTGTGTTTACACTCATCGACTTTCTCACCCTGGTGGGCAACCTACACATTGTAGTGACCATCACAAGCAGCCTAGCCCTCAGCACCCTCATGTATTTTTTCTGTTGTTTTTCTCCTTCATAGATGGTAAATTTTCTTATATCACAGCCTCCAAAATGATTTTTGAATTACTCACTGAAAAGAAAATTATCACCTTCAATAAGTGCATGACTCAGCTCTTTGTGGAGCATGTCCTTGGTGGAGTTCAGACCATCCTACTCACAGAGATGGCCTATGACCTCTATGTGGCCATCTGCAGGCCTGTGCACTACCTGATCATAATGAATCAGTGGGTGTGTATCCTTCTGGTGACTGTGTCCTGGGCTGGGGGATTTCTTCATGTCCTCATTCAATTCCTTTTTATGCTGTGGTTATCTTTCTGTGGCCCCAATGTTACTGACCATTTCTACTGTGATTTTTGCCCCCTGCTAAAACTCTTCTGTACTGAAACTCACATCCTAGGACTCTTGGTTTACGCAAAACATAGAGTTCATATATGTGATCATTTTTTTTATTGTTTTATTTTTTTTAATTTTTTTTTATTATGGGTAAAAATCAAAATTCTCACAATACATACAAACATTTGCAAAATGATATATAAATATATATGCATATATGTGTATTTGCTTACAAAAATGTTATTTATATATATATACACATGTATTTTAAGAGCTGCTTAGATTACCCAAAATATTACACAGAACCCACTGGGATTCCCATGTTCCCCACCTCCCACACCTCCCACCACATCCCACACAAATATCACCCACAGTGTGGCCCACCACCCTCAATGAACTTACACATCCTGGAGCCTTGCCACCAACCATAGACCACAGTTCAAGTGTAGACCACACTCTCTCCCACTCAGTTCTGAGTGGTGTGTGCTGATTTAAAATGGCCTACATCCGTTGCCACAACAGTACTCAGGACAACCTCCAATTCCCAAAGAAGCCCCTGTATTTCAACTGCTCGTCCCCTCCCTTACCCCAAAAGTGTCAAGTGGCCACTGGCTCCACCTCATTGTTATAATTTCATGCATTGCTAGAGTCAACATATGTGAACAAGAGAATACCATCAAGTCCATTCTAGTCCATAGTTCTTCCCCCAATCCTGAGGGGACTGGGATGGTGATGTCCACTCCAACTCCAAGGGGGAGAGGGCTTATATCCCATGGATATGGTGGGTGGGATGATCCTGCCTGCAGATGCAGGCCCTCTCCAATCCCTGGGATGGCCATTGCTCATCGTTGTCTCCTCACCAGGTGACTTGGATGAGTCCATTGAGCTGTAGGGTAGGAGTTGCAGCTCCACCAAGATTTCATGCACACCTGGCACATAGGCAGGCGGGAGGCTCCAGTCTCTGGAAGTATACCCAAAAACTTCGGCATCACATATAGGTTTGAATAGAAGGGACTGGTGAACCATGTGCAGGGAGGACTTATTTGAGTCTAATTCTGTCACTCTCAGGAGCACAGATTCCAAAATAGAACCCACTGATAAGGCATTAGTCACTGGGGCTACCCCCCCTTATATAGGACCAGGGTGTCTCCGGAGCTCTCAGGATCCCCACTGAGTGGGGTGACAGGCACTTAGATGTTCTATGAGCTCCTACTGAGTTGTGCGTAAGAGCTACCTCTGGGATGACCTCCCGACTCTATTTGAAGTCTCTTAGCCACTTGAACTCATTTGTCTTTACCATTTCCCCCTTTTATTCAAGGTCTTTTACAGTTGTGTTGCCAGTTGGCACTTGGTATTAATCCCTCCTTGCCAGGGAGGTTCATCCCCAGGAGTCATGTCCCACATTGGGGGGAAGGTAATGCAATCATATGCTGAGTTTGGCTTAGAGAGAGGCCACATTTGAGCAACAAGGAGGCTCTCAGGTGGCAACCCTTAGGCACCCCACAACTGCAGGATAAGTCTCATTTACAAGAGCAAAGACACACAAGGGAAGTCATCAATAAAAAAAACACATCAGTGGGTCATCCTATTTTGACAGGCACTGTCCCTACACTCAGAGGTCTATTGCTGCTCCCTTGGAGACTGTGGCAGAGCTCCCCAGGCTAGGAATTCAGATTCCCTTATTTATTGTGTGATTATCCAACCATCGTGACCATGCCCCATCCCCTGATCCTTTGAATGATTTTGTATATCTTTCATGTATATTCGGATGAACCAATCCCCACGAAACTCCCCCCAGACACCCGCCCCCCAATAATCCCCCGCAGGACCCATTGTAACCCTTCTGTGATCCAAATCCTCCATGAACATTTAGTCCATAAAATAATCAAATACAATTACTAGGAAAAAGAAACAAGTGTGATAAGCTTACATGCAAGAGACAAACATAAGGAAACTCAGAGAGAGAAGGAAAAAAATAAATAAATAATCAAACAAAGAACAAAACAAAATAAAATATAATTAGTGGATTCGGACATTCAAAAAATGGGCAAAAAAGCAAAGGAAATGCCATATATTTATATATATATATATTCTTTTTTTTTTCCTTTCTCTTTTCTCTTTTCCCTTTTTTCCTTCCCTTTATCACTGTGCTATCGGATGTCTGGTGTGCCATGACACCTTCCTCCTCTCAATCCCCATTGTCTCCCAATTTTTCATTTAATTTTCAAAGAAGTTTTAGGTCACAGCAAAGTCACACACGGAGTGATTAGTTACTACTACTTTTATATGAAGCCTTCATTTATCCTTGAACTTCTTTTTTACTACACACATGCTTTTTTTCTACAGAATTTTTAATCTTCACCCTTAAAATAAACTTTAGTCTTTTCTTTCCACTTAGTTAATTGCACGAAGCAGTTGGGGTTTTCTGGGGGTAAAGTTTATACTAGCTTGTCTGTTGTAATATTGGCACAATAGTTGTTAAAATGTAGAAAATGTCTGCAATAGATTTTAGAACACTACAGGCATTGCAGAAGCTGTTTAAACTCAGTGGCCCTGAGACACTATTGCCATACAGAATTCTCCATTCTGCAGGCACCAAAAGTTGGTGACTGTCTATAAATGGGAGTCTCCAGGACTATGCTTTTGTTACTTCCATGGTCCATTTCGATTGTTTGGGTTGATGTCAGTCAATCTTCCAGATGTTCTGCTTCCTGACACCAACACTGGCTTTCCCAAAGACAACAAGAGACTTTGTTGAACAGACATTTCAGTGGCACCCACACATCTCACCATGCTTTCCAGTCCATCAAGCCATCAGCGCAGCCACTGTTGCTTCTGGGTTCTGAGCACTGACCATGGATATCCTCTGGCCAGGGATGGTCTCAGGTCTGAACAAAACATGAATAGATGGTGATTCCATAGAGAAGTCAACACAAAAGCTGAAAAATATGTTATGTCTTTCTGTCAATGAAGCAATTATTTATGGCATTCCAGATTAATCCTTGTAGGAACTTCAACCTCCCCCAAACTTGGCCACTGAAAAAGAGAAGAGAAGGCTATTGGAAGGAGGTCTGCTCTGCTGGACTTGCTTTGAGTAGGCACTAACTAGTCCTGCAGGTTCTACTGACATAAGCAGCACACCTTGTTATGGGATAGAAATGAACATTAACCATATGTGTGTGTGTAGCAGGTGATGCAGGTTCTTGTTCAAATCAAATATTTAGGATTTACTAATACTTATATGGGAAGTCCATAAAAAGTCAACTATAGCAGCTTGAGACTGCTAAGAGCAAGATAATGAAGAAGGAAGCTTCAAAATTCTCTTTTCTTACATAAACATATACAAGCAGGCTGAAATTTTCAGAACCAAATTTCTCAGAAATCTGGAAAATAGTAAAATATCACAACAACCAATAGTGTTGAATCATGAAAAATTGAAGTTTATAAAGGACTGAAATGAATTATAACACTGTTATTAACCCTTCCTCCACATTCTGTCCAGATCAAAACCACAGACTCTGAAATGCCTGTCAGGACTTCCAATGTGGGTCCCTGGTTTTGGAAGGAGCAGAACCTACCTTACATGTTAATCAGAGTGTATGTATGTCTCTTACAATCCATGTGATGGTTATCTGGAAGACTGACCAACGATGTAATCTCTATTTTCCCCATCTGAGAACTTACTATAGACTTACAAGTTGCAGGCCTGATTATAAGAACATGAAGGGAACAATAAATCATGTTTTCATGGAGCAAAAGATTATGGTTCAGACATATCATAGATGACCATGGCTGTTGAGGATATACTAAGGAGATTTTTTTGGGGGGGAGGGGAATTAACATTCAGTGATTATATGTATTGAGGAAATTTTAAAATCCACACATATGCATCAAGTGAGGCACATGCTCAGAAAATACCTCAGGACACAATACATTTTGACTTTGTGGTGTTCTCTAGGCTCAGTGCAAGGTTGACTAAGTACTTAGAACTTTTGGCATAAGGTCAAAATGCAATGGTAGAAGAAGTGATTTTCTATTTTGTTATTGTTGTTGTTTTTACACTTCTGGAATGTACAGAATGTTCTGCCATAACACAAGTAAAATAGAAAATAAATGAAAGAATTATTACTGACCACACATCAAAGAAAATTGTCTGTGCCGAAATAATTTTGGAAAATCATTTTATAGACTACTACTGACTTTTTAAAAAATATATACTTTTTAAAATTTTCTTTTTTAAGATACTTAGATTACATAAATATAACATAAAAAATATAGAGAATTCCAATAAGACTTGCTCCCTATCCTTCCCATATTTTCCCACATTAACAACATCCTTCATTAGTATAGTACTTTTGTTATAATTGATCAACACATTTTGGAGCATGCCACTAATTGTGGATTGTAGTTTACATTGTATTTTACACTCTCTGCCACACAATTTTGTAAGTTATGACAAGATATGTAATGACCTGTATCTGTCATTGCAATGCCATTCAGGACAATTCCCAAGGCCTTAAAATGCCCCCAAATTATACCTATTTTTCCCTCTTTCTCCCCTCAGAAACTCCAGTGGCCACTGCCTCCATATCAATGACAACAGTTCTTCCATTACTAGAATAACAATAAGTCTGCAGTAGAATAATAATGTCTACACTATTTCATCGTTCATTCCCCAATCCTGAAGAGCCTGGGATTGTGATGCCTACTCTGCCCCTAATTGTGTAGGGTCTTAGATCCCAAGCGGCAGATGGATGAGACCATCTTGCTTGCAGATGCAGACTCTGTCTGTTCTTTGAGATGGTCATTGTCCATCATCATCTCCTTGTTAGTTGTCTTAGGTAAGTCCAATGAAATGGAGAGAAGGTGTTGCAACTCTTTTGAGATTCAGGGCCCAACTGGTACACAGACAGCCCAAAGATTTAAGTTTCTTGGACAAATACCTATCAATTCTAATACTAATCACAGCTTCAAATAAAAGGGGCAGAAAAGCCATGTGTAGGGAAATCACAAATGAATCTAACTCTGTCATTCTGGGGAGCATAAATTCCGATGTAGCGCCCACTGGCAGGGCACCAAAATCCTGAGTGTGTCCAGAGTCCTAATGAGCCCTTCTATTTGAGACAATATTTACTGTGCAAGTCAATGAAATCCTGCTGAGATATGCATAAACATATCCTCTGGAATGACCTCCCAACACACTTTGAAGTCTCTTAGCCATATAAATGCATATGTCTTTACCCTCTCCCCCTTTGGTCAAGGTCTTTTTCTAGTTGTATTGCTGGTTGGTACTTAGTCATAATCCCTCAGGTGCCAGGGAGGCTCATCCCCAAGAGTCATGTGCCATACTGGGGGGAAGATAACGCATTTGTATGCTGAGTTTGGACTACAGAAAGGCCATATCTGAGCAACAAGGAGGCTTTCAGGAAGTAACTCTTAGGCACCCGATAATACTAGGCTAAGTTTCAATTTCAAAGGCCAAGTTTCAAAAGTACAAACATCAATATCCGGAGCCTATCAATGTCCCATCCTCCTTCACTAGACACTGTGTCTGTACTCAGAGGATTATTGCTCTCCCATTAAAGAATGTGGCAGAGCTCCTCAGGATAGGAATTCGATATTCTTATGGTTATTCCGTGAAACTTCATCCACTGTGACAATGCCCCATGAATACTTGAACACACTCATATGACTGCCACAGATGAATCTCTTCCCATACATCCCCTATCACCAACATCCTGCACCAATGATCCTCCCCTGCCACACTTGTAACCCCTCTGTGATACAAAACTTCTTCAAAAATAAAGCCAATAAAATAACCAAATAAAATTAAGAAGAATTGAAATAGCAACGATGGTTTAAAAAAGAACAAAGAAAATACAAAACATTTAAAAGTAAATTTGAAATAAAAAAAATAAATTTAAAATTTTTAAAATTGACATTATGACTTTCATCACGATAAGATCTGTTGTCTTGCGTGTGGAGTGACATTTTATTCCATTTACTCTCCCAGTGTCTTATTTTTTTATTTTGTCTTCAAAGAAGCTATAGGTTACAGAAAAGTCACATACAGAATATACTAGATTACCATGTACTCCCCTTTCCCCATTAGTAACATTTTACATGTGGATGTTATAATTATTACAAAAGACGTACAAAAATTGAAACATTGCTACTAACCATGGTCAATGATGTACATTATGGTTTACATTTTGGACCATACAAGTTTATAAATTTTGAGGTAATTTAACATGACATGTATCCATCATTGAAAGATCATGCAGAACAATTCCTCCCCCCCCCCAAATGCCGCATGTTCAATCTATTCTATTCCTCCCTCCTCCTCCCCTTGGGACCCATGGAAACCACCAAGCTTCACTCCTGGAAGAACAAGATTCATAGTTACTTGTCAACAACATTGAGGGCTTGACATACTGGCCTGTCCTTCCCTATTAGGCACTGTCTATGCTCTTGAGAAACTCCTGCCCCTCTATTTGAGGACATAGCAGGACTACCCAACATGGGAGACCAATACATTCCTGATCATTGTTGGATCTCCACCTACTGATACAACACACTAGGACAAGATGAACACTCTCACTCTCCCTAGAATGCTCCAGGTGTACATTTTCTTGAAAGCTCCCCACATCCAACACCCTAAACCACTAACTCTCCCCTGCCATATTGCCAAGAGAACATTCCCAACATTGTAGTCTAAACTACATAAATGCAAATCCCCAGAGTTCACCTGCTTCCTCCCCAACCCTCCCCCCAGTTCTGTGGACAGTCCAACCCACCCTCTTCACCCTACCCCCCTCACAGACCAGCACCACCCAACCCAATTATCAATTTACCACTGTCATGCCCATCCACTGCAAACTACACACTTCCATCTTATCGTAGATTTTTCTTGTATGGGCCTTGGCTCACAACCTTCTTCACCCTGTCTGTCTCCAAACTCTACCTCTGTGAGTTTGCTCAATTTGCTTAATTAATATCAGTGAAGTCATGTAATATTTGTCCTTCAGTGCTTTGCTTGCTTCACTCAACTTAAGGTCTTCAAGATTCATTCATGTTATTCCATTTGTTAATACTGCATTCATTCTTACAGCTGAGTAATATTCCATTATATGCATATATTACAATTTGTTTATCCATTCATTTGTTGATTGATATTTGGGTTGTTTCCAGCTTTGGCAATAGTGAATAATGCTGCTATGAACATTGGTGTGAATATATCTGTTCATGTCCCTGCTTTCAATTCTTCTGTGTATATATCCAGTGGTGAAATTGCTAGATCATATGACAGTTCCATATAGAACTTCCTGAGGAGCCACCGAACTGTCCTCCACAATGGTTGCATCATTCCACATTCCTACCAGCAGAGGATAAGGGTTCCCATTCCTCCACATCCTCTCCAACACTTGTAGTATTCTGTTTTTTAAATAGCCACCAGTCTAATGGATGTAAGAGGATATCATATCAAAGTTTTGGTTTGCATTTGCCAAATAGCTAGTGATGTTCAGCATCTTTTCACGTGCTTTTTTACCATTTGTATTTCTCCTTTGGAGAAGTGTCTCTTCAAATCCCTTGTCTGGATTTTAAATGGGTTATTTGTGTTTTTATTTTCAAGGTGCAGATTTCTTTATATATCCTGGATATTAGTCCCCTATCAGATATATGGTTAACAAATATTTTCTCCCATTGAGTAGGCTGCCTTTTCAGTTTCTTGACAAAGTCCTTTGAGCTGCCAAAGATTTTAATTTTGAAAAGGTTCCATTTATCTATTTTTTCTTTCATTTTTTATGCTTTGGGTATAAAGTTCATTAAACCGTTTCCTAATACAAGATCCTGTAGATGCTTCCCTACATTATCTTCTATGATCTTTATGGTTTTGGCTCTTATATTTAGATCTATGATCCACCTTGTGATAATTTTTGTATAAGGTGTGAGATGGTGAAACTCTCTTATTATTTTGGATATCAATATCCAGTTCTCCAAGCACCATTTGTTGAAGGGGCCATTCTCTCCCAATTGAACATGCTTCATTGCCTTGTCGAATATCCGTTGGCTCTATATGCAAGGATCTATGTCAGAGCTCTCAACTTGTTTCCATTGGTCAGTTTGTCTATCCTTGTGCAAACACCCTGCAGTTTTGAGCACTGTAGCTTTATAGTACATTTTAAAGTCAAGTATTGTGACTCTTGCATAAACCATGATGAATAATGCTCAGCCAGACCAAGATGAAACTCCAGAATGAAGATTTTATGATAGTGGCTCTTGACTTGGAGGCAACATTGAACAACTAGTAGCATGAATTAACATTCAAACACTAATACTAATATACTAATACATGCAGGATAAAATGCCAGACTTTTCACAGAGTTCCTTTGCACTGTTAGGTGACCTGACAAA
Source organism: Tolypeutes matacus (assembly GCA_026826555.1). Classification (NCBI taxonomy): domain Eukaryota; kingdom Metazoa; phylum Chordata; class Mammalia; order Cingulata; family Chlamyphoridae; genus Tolypeutes; species Tolypeutes matacus. The sequence continues at coordinate 363,588 of JAKSZT010013347.1, read as the reverse complement.
ACCTTGATTTCAGCATGTTAAGCCTTATGTAGCTGATTCCATGCCCATATTGGGAACCAACATAAATCTAGACTTCATTTCAGTCTGCAACAATACCACATGGGCAATTGGAGAAATTTCCATTCAAATGGGCATAGATATGCAGCCTTATATTCCTAAAGAGTTACATCAGTTTGTAGAAATCATTGACAGACCCAACACATCAAAGACAATGTTAGAGAATAAGCAATAACATTTTGCCATCTTGGTTATATTTGTCCTCAAGAGATGGCCCATATGCTACAGCAGTTTATAAGACCCTGGTGCACTTCTCTGAGAAACATAAGGGACAATGAAGAAAAGGATCCCACATTCCATGGGATTTGTACAATGATTGTTGTGAATTCCAGTGGAGTAATCCAAGATTTTATTTGTGTTTTTTTTTGTGATGCTGATGTATCATATATTAACTCAAAAGATGATCCCAGGACATGTTCAGTATGATCCTTCAAAGATTTAAAAATCAAGTTGAGAATAAAAATTGGAGGTATTTCTTGGGTCAGTTTCCTCTTCCCTTAAAAGAACATCTTGCCAATTTTTGTGGTGTTTAATCTCATACACTTAGGTTCCAGTCCCATAATTAGGGGTCCTTCCATCTTGGTATAATGAAGGCTTTACACCCAGAGAAAATGTTACCCTTTATAGAAGGGAAGGGAAAATCAGTAGGGAATACAATACAATCTCAACCTTACTGGAGGGGGTGGGAGGAATGTGTTGATGTCACTGTATTAATTTGATATTGGGAAATATTTTAACATCTGGAGACTTTGAAGGTGGAAATCTGTCTCCAATTACAACTCTGCACTGGAAGTGAAGAAGGGAAACAAAGTCGGTTTCAGTCTACTCACAAAACAGTATATTCTGAAATATCATGGAGAATTGTATCAAAAAAAAGAGCCATATAAGTGATGCATAGGGTTAAGAAAGAGGAAAAATTCTATAATGCACAATAATGGAAACCTAAGAATGGGGGTTACAAACAGTAAAAAAGCTTTATTTACAAGTTTTTATATGTTTTCATACATGATGGGGCCTTGTTTTTCATGTTGATGAAGAACTACACAAATCAAGCAGATGTAGTTAAAGTCAGCTTGCCTCCCCATAGTAGAAGCAGGTTATTGGAAGTTACAATCTAAGGTACCCCAAAAGAAGTAGGAATTAAAATGAAACAAATTGAACAATGAAGTACCTGTGAAAGCCAAATGTGTCACTCTTTATAATGATACACCAAAAAATATGATAATTTAAACATCCAAATTACCTAATATTTTTCAATGAGAAGTAGAAAGTAGCACAGATAATTAAGATTTAAAGATATTGAATAAGTAATCAAATATTTCCCATAAGGTGGATGAGGGTGGTTTGGCAGTGGTTGGGAGGGAGGAAGAAGGAAGAACAGGTAGAATGCAGGGCACTTACAGTACATTAGAATTTTTCTGCTTGATATTGCAATGACAGATACAGACCATTATACATTTTTTCAAAACCTAAAATTTGTACACTGCAAAGTGTAAACCATAATGTAAACTATAGATCATGATTATTAGCAATGCTTCAACATTTGTTCATGAATTGTAACAAATTGTATTACTCAGTCAAAGGGGTGCTCATGCAAAACACCAAAAATCTGTTGGCTTTTGTAAAGGATATTTATTTGGGGTAGAAGTTTAGTTACTAGGTCGTAAAAGCATAACTTACTTCCTTCACCAAAGTCCGTTGCCATGTATTGGAGCAAGATGGCTACTGATATCTGCCAAGAGTTCAGGCTTCCTAGGTTCCTCTCTTCCCAAGGCTTGTTTCTCTCTGGGCTCAACTGCCCTGCTCTCTCCAGAAGGCCAGCCATAGACTATCAAGTGACTGGCTATGACTCTCCCTGGGGCTAGATTCTCTCCAAACTCAGCTGCTCTGCTCTTTTGTGTGCTTACTTCCAGGGCTCCAGCTCAAAATTCCAGTATCAAAATTACAACTCCCTTCTTTGCCATGTAGTTTTCTCTCTGAGTCCCACACACCAAGGGGACAGGGACTGAACATCCTACTGACATGGTCCAATCAAACCCTAATTATAATTTAATCTCACCCAGGTACAGACCAGTTGACATATATAATCCAATATACATATTTGGAATTCATAAACAATGCCAAATTGCCACACTCCACCCTCTGTATTCCAAAAAGATATTACAAAATTCAAAAAACCTTAATTCAGTAACAATACTAAGTAGAAAATCACATCATAATCAATTTAAAGAAATAAAGTTTGTCTTGGGGCAAACTCCTGTCTGCTGTAGACCTCTGAAACTTACAAAACAATTTATCTGCTTCCAATATACAGAATGTCAGACAAAGGATAAACATTTTATTACGATAAGGAGAATTTGGGAGGGAAACATTAGTCATGGGTCCTCTATAGTTCAGTAAACATGCAGGACATACTTCATTAGATGTCAAAGTCTCAGAGTCATTCTTAATATGATGGTTTCTTCTCCTTGGGGCCTCATGAGGACCCATCCTTTCCACAGGCTTGCCCAATGGCCATTTTCTTTGTTCCACTCTCATTAAGTATCTGGGTGTCAACCAAGCTCTAGACCTCACCCTCCAAGAACATTGGAGTGATTATCACACTTTATCAAATCTTTGGGTTACAGTCTTAATCCCCTAGTACAATGAAGTGAAGACAACATCCTCCATAACATTTAGCATACAATCTCAGCCCTCTCATAGCAACAAATTGATAACCTGGCCTTCACTAATTCATGGGGGAATGGTGCACCCCTCTCAGACCTATGAGATGGTGACCTTAACCTCCCTAATCCTTGTGGAATGTGCTCCACCTCCTCTCTACCCTGGGGTGGTGAAACTCTCTCAGAACATTGGATGGGAACTCTTCAACTTCTGGTGCAAACTCACCTTCTCTGTACACATAGGTGGGGTTGCTTTCTTGGCCTAAGGCATATTTAATTCCATCTAGACAGAAGCTAATTGTTAAATAGAAGACTTGAGTGAAACTATGAACTAAATGTCTCTAATAAAAATATACAAAAAACTTCAAACAACGCAGAATACTCATTCCTCCCTTTTACCCGTGAATCATCCTCAAAGTTCTGACAGGGATATACAAAAAAAAGTCTCAATAAATCTATAGATATTGATATTACACAGAGACTCTTATCTGGCCACATTGGAAGGAAGCTAGAAGTCAATAACAGCGAGACAACTGGGAAATTCACAAATATGTGGATAGGAAATAACACATTCTTAAACAACCAATGGGTCAAAGAAGAATTCTTAAGAAAATTAGAAAATGTCTTCAGGTGAATGAAAATGAAAGCATGACATACCACAATGTATGGATTGCAGCAAAGGCAATGCTGGGAGGGAAACCAATAGCTCTAAATTCAAAGAATAAAAAATATAATTCGTCTATTTCCTCTAAATTATCCATCTTGTTGGCAAACAATTTTTCAAAGTATACTCTTATGATACTCTTTATTTCTGTGGGTTCAGTGCTGATATCTTCTTCCTCATTTCTTATTTTATATATTTGCATCTTCTCTATTTTTTTTTTCTGTTGTTAGCCTAGCTAAGGTTTTGTCAATTTTATTAATTTTCTCAAAGAAGCAGATTTTGGTTTGCTTATTTTTTTCTAGTGATTTCTTATTTTCAATTTCATTTAGCTCTCCTCCAATCTTTATTTCCTTCTTTCTATTTGCCTAGGAGTTAGTTTGTTGTTCTTTTGTTATACCTTCATTTATGCAGTTATATATTTGACTTTAGTTCTTTCTTTTTTTTTTAGACATTCCTGGCTATGAATTTCCCTCTCCACACTGCTTTTGCTGCACCCTATAGGTTTTGATATATTGTATTGTAATTTTCATTCATTTCAAAGTAGTTCCTGATTCTTTTGAAATTTCCTCCTTGACCCACTGATTGTTCAAGTGTGTGCTGTTTAACTTCCATATCTATGTGTCAGCTGCATCTATACCCCTTACTGATTTCCAGCTTCATTCCATTGGGAAAGTGAAATCATTTTTAAAATTTCAATCATTCTGAATTCATTGACAGTTGTTCTGTGGCTTAGCATGTGGTATATACTGGAGAAGGATCCGTGCACACTCAAGAATGCATATCCCACTGTATTTGTATGTAATGTTCTATATATGTCTATTAGGTCCATATTCTCTAAAGTATTATTCAAGGTCTCTGTTTCTTTTTCTATCCTTTGTCAATATGTTCTGTCTAATGGTGATAATATGTTCTGTCTAATGGTGTATTAAAGTCCTGCACTATAATAATAAAGCCACCTATTTCTACATTTAATTTTTTCAATGTTTGCCTCATATATTTTAGGGCACCTTGCTTAGGGGCATAAATATTTATGATTGTTCTTTCTTCTTGATAGATTACCCCTTTTATTAATATATAGTGGTCTTCTTTGTCTCTTAGAACAGCTTTGCATTTAAAGTTTCTTTTGTCCAATACTTGTACAGCTACTCCTGCCCTTTTTTTTCATTATTGTTTGTATGTAAAATTATTTTTCAACTATTAACCTTCAGCCTTCTTGCATCCCTGGGGCTAAGGTGAGTTTCTTATAGACAGCATATAGATGGGTCATTTTTCCTTATCCGTTCTGCCAATCTGCATCTCTTGATTGGAGAGTTTAAAGCATTAGCATTCAATGTTATTACTGTCAATGAATTACTTACATTAGCCATATTTTCTTTAAGTTTATGTATTCCATATGTTGTTTTTATTACCCTTATTATCTTGTTAGTTATTCTTACCAATAATTTAGAGGAAATTGACAAATTCCTAGAAACACACAAACATCCTACATTGATGAAAGAAGGAATCTATGAACTCAACAGACTAATCACAAGCAACAAGATTGAATTAGAACACGATTGAACCTCCCAGCTAACAAGAGTCAAGGGGCAGATGGCTTCACAGGTGAATTCTACTAAACATTCCAGAAAGAACTAAAGTAAACTAGATTAAACTCTTCCAAAAATTAGAAGGGGGTGTAACATTGCTTAACTCCTTCTAAGATGCAAACATCACCCTGATAAAAAGCAACATAAGGATGCTACAAGTAAGGAAAACTACACACCAATCTCTCTAATGAAGCTAGATACTAATATCCTCAAAAAAATACTTGTTAATCATATTTAACAACACATTAAATGAATTATACACTATAACCAAGTGGGTTTCATCCTTGGTATGCAAGGATTGTTCAACATAAGAAAAGCAATGTAATACACCACATAAACAGATTGAAATAAAAAACTCAAATGATTATCTCTATAGATGCAAAAAAAAAAAACATTCAACAAAATATAGGACCCTTTCCTGATAAAAACCCTTCAAAAGATAAGAATAAATGAAAACTTCCACAACATGATAAAGTGTATATACGAAAAGCCCACAGCTAACATCATATTCAATGATGAAATCCTAAAAGCTTTCCCTCTAACATCTGGAACAAGAGAAGGATGACCAATGTCACCACTCTTATTTAACATTGTGTTAGATGTACTTGCTCCAGCACTTAGGCAAGTAAAAGACATAAAAGGCATGCAAATTGGAAAGGAAGAAGTAAAAATTTCACTATCTGCAGAAGCCATGATCATATACATAGAAAGCCCTGAGAAATCAACAAGAAAGCTTCTAGATTTTATAAATGAATTCAGTAATGTGGCAGGTTATATGATCAATGTGCAAAAATCAGTATTATTTCTGTGCACCAACATTGAACAATCTGAGGAGGAAATCAAGAAAAAATTTCAATTTACAATAGTAACTAAAAGAATCAAATACTTAGGAATAAATTTAGTCAAGGAAGCAAATGACCTGTATGCAGAAAACTACACAATATTGTTAAAAGAAATCAAAGAAAACCTAAATAAATGGAAAAATATTCCCTGTTCATGGATAAGAATAAACATCATTAAGATGTCTATTCTACCAAAACTGATTTGCAGTTTAATCACAATCCAAATAAACGTCACCACAGCATTTTTACTGAGTTTGAAAAGCTAAGTATGAAATTTATTTGGAAAGTCAAGGAGCCCCAAATATCCAAAGACATATTGAAAAAGAAAAGTTAAATAGGAGGAATCACACTATGTGACTTTAAAACATAAAAACATAAAAACATAAAACATATACAAAGCTACGGTGGTCAAAACTGCCTTGTATTGGCACAAAGCTAGACACAGTGACCAATGGAACCAAACTGAGAGTTCTGATTTAAATCCTTATATACATGCAACTGATTTTCGACAAGAAGACCAAACCCACTCAACTGGGAGAGAAAGCCCTCATCAACAAGTGATGCTTGGAGAACTAGATATTCATATCCAAAAGAATGAGAGAGGAATACCATCTCACACTTCATGAAAAAATTAACTCAAGATAGATAAAAGATCTAAATATAAAAGCCAAGACCATAAAGATCTTCAAAGACAATGTAGGGAAGCATTTACAAGATCTAGTACTAGGAAATGTTTTCATGAACTTTACACTCAAAACACAAGCAATAAAAGAAAAAAATAGAAAAATGGAACCTCCTCAAAATTAAAAACTTTTGCATCTCAAAAGAGTTTGCCAAGAAAGTGAAAAAATAGTCTAAACAAAGGGAGAAATAATTTGGTAATCATATATCTGATAGGGGCCTAATATTCAGCAAATATAAAGAAATCCTATACCTCAAAAATAAAAAGACAAACAACCTGTTTACAAAATGGGTAAGTGATTTGAATAGACACTTCTCCAAAGAAGAAATATCAATGTCTTAAAAGCACATGAAAAGATGCTTAACATCACTAGCCATACGGAAATACAAATTAAAAACTATTTACACCCATTACAGAGGATTACAAGTGTTGGAGAGGATGTGGATAAGGAACACTTCTGGTCAGAATGTAGAATGGTGCAACCATTGTGGAGGACAGTTTTGCAATTCCTCAGGAACTTAACTATAGAACTGCCATATGATCCAGCAATCCCACTGCTGAGTATATACCCAGAAGAATTGAAAGCACAGACACGAACAGATTTATGCACACCAATGTTCATAGCAGCATTATTCACTAATGAAATAACTTGGAAAGAACCCAAATATCCATCAACAGATGAATGGATAAGAAATTCTGGTATATACATACAAAAGAATATTACTGAGCTGTAAGAAGGAATGTAGTATTAACACAAGGGATGAAATGGATGAATCTTGAAGACCTTATGTGGAGTGAAACAAGCAAGGCATTGAAAGACAAATATTACATGACCTTACTGATATGAATTAAGTAAATTGAGCATGCTCACAGAGCTAAATTCTGGAAATAGGTTTACAAGATACAGAAAGGGACTTGAGGTTTGTGGGACAATGCCCATATGGACAAAACCTATGATAAGGTGGAAGGGTATAGATTTACACTGGATAGGTATGAAGAAAGTTCAGTGATGATATTGGGTTGGATGTTGCTGGTTTGTGAGGGGGTAGGGGGTGAGTTGGACTGTCCATTGAAATGGGGAAAAGGTTGGGGGAGAGAGCAGGTGAACTCTGGGGATTTGCATGCAGGTTGTTGAAATGACAATGTTGGGAATGTTCTTTTGGCAAATATGGCAGTTGAGGTTTACTAGTTTAGGTGTTAGATGTGGGGGTTATGTGGGACAGGATTTATCTTGGGCAGCCTTCTAGGAAGTTTGTGAGTGTTCATCTTGTCATCGTGTATTATATCAGTGGGTGGAGAACCATACAATGAATGAGAAGGTGATGGACTCCCATTTTTGAGAGTCCTGCTATGTTCTCAGTTAAAGGGGTGGGAGTCTTAAGAGCACAGGCAATGCCCAATACAGGAGGACAGGCCAATATATAAGCACTCAATGTTGTTGCAAGAACTGTGAATCTTGTTCTTCAAGAAGTGAAGCTTGGTGTTTGCTATGGGTCCCAAGGGTTGGGGGGAGGGAGGAATAGAATATATGGAACATGGGGAATTTTAGGGGCATTGCAATTACTCTATATGATCTTGTAATGAAGGATACAGGCCATATTAAATTTTGTCAAAATTTATATAATTGTATGGTCCAAAGTATAAAACATAATATAAATCATTGACCATGGTTAGTAGCAATATTTCAATATTTGTCCATCAATTTTAACAAATGTACCATCCAGATGTAAAATATTGTTAATGGGGAAAGGGGGGAGGATATTGGGTATATGGGAATCACCTATTTTCTGTATGTGACTTTTCTGCAACCTAAAGATCCTTTGAAGACAAAATTTTAAAAGTAAGACATGGGAATAAACAGAGCAAAATGCCACTGTACATAGAAGCAAACAGATATTACATTGATAAAAGATATAATGACAAAATTTTTAATTTTATTTTTCATTATCTTTCTATTCAAAATTTTTTTCAATTTTTTTGTACTTTATTTGTAATTTTTAAACTATTGTTATTTCAGCTTCTTATTAATTTTATTTGGTTATATTTTTGGCTTCATTTTTGAAAAAGTTTTGGATCACACAAGGCTTACAATTCTGGCAGGGGAAATCATTGGTGTGGGCTGTCATTGATGGGGAATGCAAGGGGAGATGTCAACATGGAGCAGACCTATAAACCATATGAATGTGTTTAAGTGTTCATGGGACATTGTCACACAGGTTGGAGATCCACACAATAACTGTATGAATATCAAATTCCCATCCAGGGAAGCTCTGCAACATTCTCTAATAGGACAGCAAGAATCCTCTGAGTACAGGTACAGTGACGAGTGAAGGAGAATGGTCCATTGATGGGTCCTTGATATTGATGTCTGTACTTATGAAACTTTTCTTTTGAAATTGATATTTAGCCTAGTATTATAGGTTGCCAAAGAATTACCTCCTGAGAGCCTCCTTGTTGCTCAAATGTGGACACTGTGTAAGCCAAACTCAGCATATAAATGCATTACCTTTGGACGCGGAGGTGGCTCAAATGGTTGGGCATCCATCTCCCATATCAAAGGACCTGGATTCAATCCCTGGGCCCTCCCAGTAAAATAAAGAAAAAATATAGAATGTGCAAGGGCCCCATGAGCAGGTACACCGTCAGGCCTTGTGCGCTGGTGCACCATCAGGCCCGCTAGATGGTGCGCTGCCAGGACCTTCCCCCAGGCCCCATGCACAGGTGTGACATCAGGCCCCGCGAGCAGGTATGCCCCATCCCCAGGCCCCATGCAAGGGTGCACCCTCAGGCCCTGTGAGTAGGTGCTCCATCAGGGTCCATAAATGGGTGCACCAAGATGATGACATAGCAGGAGAGTGCCATAGAAAGAGAATAATACAGGAGTGAGACAAAGACAAGACAGGCCAAAAAACCAGGAACTGAGGTGGCACAGGTGGCAGAACACCTCTCTCCTGCATCAGAGGTTCCCAGGATCAAATCCCAGTGAAGACAGGAGTAGAAGGATGAGAAGAGAGGGCAGGAAATGGTCAGAGAGAATAGCAGAGCGAATGGACACAAAAACACAGAAGTTGGGGGGGATGTTAAACATGGATAAAAAGTAAATAAATAAATAAATAAATCTTTGTATAAATAAATAAATAAATGCATTACTTTCCCCCTGGCATGGGATGTGACTCCTGAGGAAAAACCTCCCAGGCATTGAAGAATTTCTACCAAGTGCTAACTAGCAATGCAACTGGAAGATTATCTTGACAAAAAGGGAGAAATCATAAAGACAATGAGTATATATAGCTAAGAGACTTCAAATTGAGTTGGGAGTTAGTCCAGAGGTTTCACTTATGAACATCTCATCAGGATCTCATTGACTGTCACAGTAAATACTGCCTCAAATAGTTGGGCTCCTGAGGGCTCTGGAAATATCCAGACACTATTGGTAGGGCAGAAAGCTCAGAAGTTTGTTGCCTTGCCAGTGGACCCTACTTTGGAATTTATGCTCCCCAAAGTGGCAGAGCTGGCCTCAGTTGCAGTTTCCCTGCAATTGAGTCTTCTGAAAATTCTTTTCAAACCTAGAATTAGTACTAGAGTTGATAGGTGTATGTCCAAGAGACTTAAACCTTTGGGCTGTCCATGTGCAATTTGGGCCCTGAATCTCAAAAGAGTTGCAACACCTACTCTCCAGTTCATTGGGCTCACCTAGGACAACTAACAAGTAGATGATGATGAACAAGAACCATTCCAAGGAACAGAGAGAATCTAAGATCTTTCTCAATTAGGGACAGAATGGACATCACCATCTGAGAATCCTCAGAATTGGGGAATGAAAGATGGGCTAGAATAGACTTACTGTTATTCTACTATAGACTTATTTTTATTCTAGCAATGGAAGAACTTTTGTCACTGATGTGGAGGGAGTGGCAACTGGAGGTTCTGAGGGGAGGGAGAGGGAAAAATAGGTGTAACGTGGGCATTTTGGGGACATTGGTGTTGTCCTGAATGATGTTGCAATGACAGATACAGGCCATTATATATCTTCTCATAAGTTACAAAATTGTAAGGGAGAGAGTGTAAACTACAATGTAAAGTATAATCTACACTTAGAGGCAATGACTGAAAATGTATTCATCAACTGTAAGAAATATACCACACTATTGAAGGATGTTGTTAATGTGGGAAAATGTGGGATGAAGAAACTTATGCTTCATGACCCAGTAACTGTAAGCTTCTACCCTAAATAAATCTCCTTTGTAAGAACCAACCAATTTCTGGTATTTTGCTGACTAATAGAATCAGCAACTGGCAGAATCCCCACATTGATTCCCTGATCTGTGGAGTGTGAGCTATTATGGTAGGAAGGCTTCTAACAAGCAACATATTAAACCAAAAGAAATACTACATTCCTGGATGGATTGCAGATGGCAATGTCCCCATGAAGCACTTGATGGATGCATTCAACTCCCCTACCTGAACAGAAAACAAAGGGGTCTTGTAGGATTACAGTGGAATATCATAAACTTAATCAGGTGGTGACTTCAATCACAGTTGCTGTTCCAGGTGTGATATCATTGCTTGAGACAATTAAGACATTCCTAGGTACCCGGGTATGAAGGTTTTGAGCTGGCAAATGCTTTTTCTCAATACCTCTTAATAAAGACCAATAGGAACAGTTTTATTTCAGCTGTCAAGGCCAGTAGCATGCCTCCATCATTTACCACAGAGATATATTAACTCTCAAGCCCCATGGTATAATCTAGTCTGCAAGGACCTTAATCATCTTTCCCTTCCAGAAGACACCACAGGGTCCATTATTTTGATAACATTGTGCTCACTGAACCTAGTGAGCAAGAAGTACTAATTACCCTATACTTATTGTTAAGTCATTTGTGGGTTAAAGATAAAACTAACAAAAAATCAGGGCCCTTCCATCTTAGTGAAATTTATAGGCATCCAATAATGTGGGACATGTGAAGATATCCTTTCTAAGGTGAAGTTGGATCTGACTGCACCTAGAAGTACCTGTTGAGTTGGAGAAATGAGGTCTATAATGATAATGAGCATTTTCCCTTCTTTTGTTATGGATATGTTTGTTTATATACATAAAGCAAATATCTTTGTTTTATTCTTTCTCTTATCCCCTTGACATATAACATAAGTTTTAATAACTTTATCTCATGATATTTAAGTTGAAGCATATCAAGGATAAGATTGAATATCACTAAAGAACTTGCATCTTTTCCTGGAGAAATGCTTCTGGTTGCAACAAAGACAATTGAATTATGTTAGGCAAAAGTACAACTGTTCCTGTGTTTATATAGAGATTAAGTACAGAATAAGGAGTGTGTAAGGAGGGTACAAAGAAGATGTCAGATGGACTGTGATGGATAATTTCGTGCATCAGCTTGTCTAGTTTACAGTGTCCATTGTGGGTGAAACAAGCACTGGCCTGCTTGTTATTGTTAGTGAAGTTCTTAGATTTAAATCACTTTTCAGTTAATTGTATCCATGGCTGATTACATATACAACCAACAAAGGAGATTAACTTCAACATTGAGAGGAATCTCCTCATCCAGTCAGTTGGATGCCTTAAAGCAAGAACTGAGGATTTCAGAAGTCAGAAAGAAGAATTTTTATCTCTACTTCAGTAAGCCCACTTCTGGGGAGTTCAACAGGACCTTCACAGAGTTTTCAACATGTGGTCTGCCCTATGGAATTCATCTTTGCCAAATTCCAGGGTTGGGTGAGCAAAATCCTATAATAAATATCTTAATATTTACATATATAATATATTGTTTCTGTTTCTCTGGAGATCCCTAATACACCAAGTAGGTAAAATGATAGTGGGATGAAATGTTAAAAGTATTTTCTTTAAAAAAATGTGGCCCATAATTCCCTATTCAGTGATATAATATTTTAAAATTGTAAGAGTAATTAATCCATCATCAGGCTAAGGAAACCTGAGACCATCAACAGAATTGCTTATCAGTAAATATTAAAATAAGTTTTTCCTGGAGCAGGAAAATAATACAGGGCAGAAAATTACACTAGCAAAAGTAAAGGAACAGTGTCATAGAAGTCATAAATGTAGGTAAAATACAATATTTTATTCTTTACTAGTTGATATATGTATTAGTCAGGGTTCTCAGGAAACAGAATCAACAGGAGATATCTGTCAATAATATGTGATTTTAAAAATCTCTCATGTGACCGTGGGGATGCACAAGTCCAGGTTCCGCAGGCAGGCTGCAAACCAGGGGCTCTGATGAAAGTCCGATGAAAGGTCCTTGATGAGTTTCTGGGAGAAGTTGCCTGTCCAATGAGGAGCTGGGAAATTCTCTCTGAATGTTGAAATCACTTCCTCTTTTAAGGCATTCAACTGATTGGATCAAAGCATCACCTATTGATGATGTAAGCTCCCTGATGGATGCAGATGCAATCAGCCATCCACGCAGTAAACTCACTGGTGATTGAAGTCCATAAATGCTCTTGTATTACAAATAGCCCAGTGCTTGCTGGAACAAACACCTGGACACAATTACCTGGCTGAGTTGACACATTAGTCTAACCATCACAGTCCAACCCTTGTCAACTCAGCAATCATACACATTACCCTAAACCATACTTAGTCTTTAAGTAAAAACAATAACAGACAAGCATACATATATATTTCCACCTAACAATGTTCAACTCCCCTGCGTACAACCAGAAACATTAATTCCCCACAGAACAGGGTGCAAGTCCTTGGGTAATATTCACTCTTAAACTTGACATCCAAAAATATTATGACGTGGAATTAATGCAACTTTTCATATGGGGAAGAAAACAAAGAAATTTGTTTTGTGTACATATACAATCATACTCATAACGAAACAAGGAAGCAAGGTTCATGACTATTACAGTCCTCATTTCTGTAACTGGTCACATGGTCAAAGTTCATATTTATCACTACTTTCTTCCACTACCCATTCCATGTTCCCATTACCTTCAGCAAGCATTTCAGCTGGCCGTGGTTCTTTGCCTGGTGGGGTAACCCAAACTTTCATTCCCAAAGATTATGGGCCATTGTTAGTCCTGCTTGAATTGGTTTGTTGCAATTTTCCATTGACTTTAATCACAGGGCATGGCAGTACTAGGAGGCGCCCTAGAGGATATCCTCCATTCCAGGCAAACTCTTCTTTACCCCCATTATGTAGATGTAGTCATATTTCACCTTGATAGTCAGGATCAATCACCCCAGCCAGTACACTAATTCCCTTCTTTGCCTGTTGATACACAGGTAAGAGGAGCCCAAAGTCGCCAGGTGGCAGTCTTAACTTCCAGTTCAATGGAATCATTGTTATGTTCCCTGGTGGCAGCACTCCTTCTTTTGGGACTAAAACCTGTAGACCAGCAGAGCTTAAGGTTTCAGGGACAGGAAGCAAAAATTTTCCTAGTGGGTAACTAAGGGTAATAGTGAGTCGTCATGCCACTCCCATTTCCACCCCTTGATTACTGGACCCATGAATCCTGCCTATGGGAGAAACAGCACCATAGAGAGGATGCTGATTCAGAGCATACACAGCCTCCTGGAGAACATCGCCCCAGCCCTGCAAGGTATTGCCACCTAGTTGGCACTGTAACTGAGTCTTCAAAAGGCCATTCCACTGTTCTATTAATCCAACTGCTTCAGGGTGATGGGGAACATGGTAAGATCAGTGAATTCCATGGGCATGTGCCCATTCCCACACATCATTTGCTGTAAAATGGGTTCCTTGATCAGAAGCTGTGTGGAATGCCATGGTGGTAAATAAGACATTTGGTAAGTCCACGGATGGTAGTTTTGGAAGAAGCATTGTGTGCCAGAAACGCAAACCCATAGCCAGAGTATGTGTCTATTCAAGTTAAATCGCTGCCCCTTCCATGGTGGAAATGGCCCAATGTAGTCAACCTGCCACCAGGTAACAGACTGGTTACCTCGAGGAATGGTGCCATATCTGGGTTGAGTGTGGGTCTCTGCTGCTGGCAGATTGGACATTCAGCAGTGGCTGTAGCCAAGTCAGCCTTGGTGAGGGGAAGTCTGTGTTGCTGAGCCCATGCATAACCTCCATCCCTACCTCCATGGCCACTTTGTTCATGAGCCCATTGGACAATGACAGGAGTGGCTGGGGAAAGAGGTTGAGCATTAGCCACAGAGCGGGTCATCTTATCCACTTGATTATTAAACTCCTCCTCTGCTGAAGTCACCCTCTGGTGAGCATTCATGTGGGACACAAATATGCTCATGTTTTTTGCCCACTCAGAAAGATCTATCTACATAGCTCTTCCCCAGACCCCCTTGTCCCTAATTTTCCAATCATGTTCCTTCCAAGTCCCTGAACATCCAACCAAACCATTGGCAACAGCCCATTAATCAGTGTACAAATGCATCTCTGGCCATTTCTTCTTCCAAGCAAAATGAACCACTAGATGCACTGCTCAAAGCTCTGCCCACTGGGAGGATTTGCCCTCACCGCTGTCCTTCAAGGATGTCCCAGAATACGGCTGCAGTGCCACAGCTGTCTGCTTTCAGGTGGTATCTGCATATCGTGCAGAACCATCTGTAAACCAGGCCCAAGTTTTCTCATCCTCAGTCAACTGAGACTGAGCTGTAGGCTGGGAAAGAGAAGGTTACATGGCAGGGGTATTGACCATGGGTATTTGGGTATTGACCATGGGTATTTGGGCTACTTCCTCATGTAACTTCCTTGTGCCTTCAGGGCTTGCTTGAGGCCTATCTCATATATACCACTTCCACTTTATTATGGAGTGCTGCTGTGCACGCCCAACTTTATGGTTTGGTGGGTCAGACAATGCCCAGCTCATGATAGGCAACTCAGGTCTCATGGTAACTTGATGGGCCATGGTTAAGCATTCAGTCTCTACTAAGGCTCAGTAGCAAGCCAAAAGCTGCTTCTCAAAAGGGGAGTAAATATCTGCAGAGGATGGCAAGGCTTTCCTCCAAAATCCTAAGGGTCTGCATTGTGATTCCCCTATAGGGCCCTGCCAAAGGCTCCAGACAGCATCTCTATTTGCCACTGAAATTTCCAGCACCATTGAATCTGCTGGATCATATGGTACAAGTGGTAGTGCGGCTTGCACAGCAGCCTGGATCTGTCACATGGCTTCCTCTTGTTCCAGTCCCCAGTCAAAACTAGCAGCCTTTCTGGTCACTCTGTAAATGGGCTGGAGTAGCACACCCAAATGTGGAATGTGTTGTCTACAAAATCCAAAGAAGCCAACTAAGCATAGTGCCTCTTTTTTGGTCATAGGAGGGGCCAGGTGCAACAGCTTATCCTTTACTTTAGAAGGAATATCTCGACAGGCCCACACCACTGGACACCTAGAAATTTCACTGAGATGGATGGGCCCTTATTTTTATTGGATTTATCTCCCATCCTCTCTCATGCAAATACCTTACCAATAAATCTAGAGTCTTTGCTATTTCTTGCTCAGTAGGTCCCATCAACATGATATCATCAATATAATGGACCAGTGTGATGTCTCGTGGGAGGGAGAGACGATCAAGGTCCCTGCGGACAATATTATGACATAGGACTGGAGAGTTGATATACCCCTGAGGCAGGACAGTGAAAGTATACTGCTGGCCTTGCCAGATGAAAGCAAACTGTTTCTGGTGGTCCTTACTAATGGCAATTGAGAAAAAAGCATTTGCCAGATCAGCAGCTGCATGCCAGGTACCAGGAGAAGTGTTGATTTGCTCCAGCAATGATATCACATCTGGGACAGCAGCTGCAATTGGAGTCACCACCTGGTTAAATTTATGATAATCTACTGTCATCCTCCAAGATCCATCTGTTTTCTGCACAGGCCAAATAGGAGAGTTGAATGGGGATGTGGTGGGAATCACCACCCCTGCATCCTTCAAATCCTTGATGGTGGCACTAATCTCTGCAATACCTCCAGGAATCCAGTATTACCTTTAATTTACAATTTTGCTAGACAGGGGCAGTTCTAGAGGCTTCCACTTGGCCTTTCCAACCATAATAGCCCTCACTCCACAAGTCAGGGATCCAATGTGGGGATTCTGCCAGTTACTGAGTATGTCTATTCCAATTATGCATTCTGGAACTGGAGAAATAACCACAGAATGGGTCTGGGGACCCACTGGACCCACTGTGAGACAGACCTGAGCTAAAACTCCATCAATCACCTGACCTCCATAAGCCTCTACTCTGACTGGTGGACCACAGCCACATTTTGGGTCTCCTGGAATTAATGTCACTTCTGAGGTAGTGTCTAATAATCCCCAAAATGTCAGATCATTTCCTTTTCCCCAATGCACAGTTACTCTGGCAAAAGGCTGTAGGTCTACCTGGGGAAAGGTGGGAGGAAGATTAGCAGTATTAATTTTTGGCAGTTTAACAGGATCCTTCCCCAAGGGGACTTGGGTCTGTAAACTGTCTCAAGTCTGGGAATTGATTAAGGGGCTTTGATTCTCTGCATCTATAATTTGAGTTAGGATTTTATTCACTTGATCTAGAACTTTTCTGCTTATACAGATCCAGAAAAGATTTAGTAGACTGCCCATGTATTTCACTTCTAGGTACCCAATGATCTATTAGCCAATGCCATAACTCCACACGACTCAGACTGTTCTGTGTGCTGTTTTGAATCTGTCTTTCATTGTGGTAGCCATGCCCACCTTGCCTTTGGTGATTGCCAATTCTTGACTTTTACCTAGCAGAGATCCGATCATCCCCATAATATTTAAGGATTCCAATTCCATTACAGCCTCCCCCCCCCCCCAGTAATATCTGGACTGCAGAGAAGAGCAACCACAGAGCCCTTCAGAGAAGATGGAGTTAGTCTTACAAATTTATTCCTCACAGTCCTGGTTAAAGTTGTGTCCTCTGGACATTCCCGGGGTGGGTGGGCAGGTCTCAAATGGTAAGTCCATTCTAGCATTCCAGTCTCTCTAAGCCTTTGAATCCCCTCTTCTACTATATACCATGGCAAATCAGGCATCTCAACATCACACATGCTAGGCCATCGTTTGGTCCATGCTTCATCAGCCACCCAAACTAACTGTTAGAACCCTTTCTAACCCCTCGAGCTACAGCGTTGAATCCATATCAATAAATTCAGCCTGATCTAACTTTTTATTCCTTCCACCATTATCCCATACCCTTAGTATCATTTCCATACATATTCCCCTAATTTCTGTCTATATAAGTTGGAAAACTCATGCAGTTCTTTCTGAATATAGCATACTTCCTCATGGGTCACACTTTGTATTTCACCTTTGGGGGCTTGTTGTGATTTTAGTCTAATAATGGGTCTTGAAGACAAGAGGGGTGGTAGGTGTGGGTAAGGAGAAGGATTAGAGATGTCTTGCAAGCTACTGACCTGAAGGCATTCCTTTGCATTTTCTTCTGGTGAGACAGGATTAATCTCTTCAGGCAGGGGTTGGAAGACAGATTCCTCAGGGCAGACTGGAAGTTTGGCAGTACATGCTGGAGATTGGCTGGTACCTGCCTTGTGGCTGGGAGGAGGTCCAGACTCTCTGGGGCAAGGTGGAGGCTGGGCAGTGCATGCTGGAGTTAGGCTGGTACCTGCCTCAGGGCTCCGCATAGGTCCAGACTCCCTAAAGCAGGCCAGAGGCTGGGCAGTGCAGAGTTCCATTTGGCTTGTACCCACCTCAGGGCTAGAAGGAAGTCTGGACTCCCTGGGGCAGGCTGGAGGCTGGATGATACAAGGTTGACAAGGTGTGGTCTCCACAAGGCAGGCCATCTCAGTTTTATCTGGTAAAGTCTCAGCAGAATTTAGGGTTCCAATGTCCCCACAAGTATTATCATCATCCCATATGTCTCAGTCCCAATCCTTGGGGTTCCACTCCTTTTCAATCAATGCCTTCACTTTAATTGCAGAAACCTTGTGAGGTTGAGATTTTAGTTTTCTCTGTAATTCTGCTACTCGTACAATGAGAGTCTGGTTTTGATTCTCAAATATCTCAAGTCTGTGGCTACAGGAGACAAGATTTTCTTTCAAGGCCATGTAGAAACTTTCGTATCATTCATGCGGCATTTAAGTTTCAAATTTGAAGACTAGCTCATCTCTTTCTTTTGTAACTGTATCCAGAGTATCTAGGAGGAGCCAGCCAACATCATTATATTTTTTTTACTCCACAAAATTCTTGTTGAAAACTCTCTCACCCAGATCCTTGCTTCTTATAAGTGTGGAAGTAGTGGAATCCAGTGATGCTATTTTGCATATCTCTATTGCCAGCTCACGCCATGGACTGTTAGCAACTTCATTATTGGAAAAGGAGTCATTAGTACCCCTGAATTCAATTAGAGTAGAAAGCCAATTACAAAACTCCCAGAACCACCTCAGCATCCCATGTTTAAGACTCTGTTCCTCAAGAACCACTCCCAGTACCCAGCTGTATTAGTCAGGGTTATCTCTGGAAACAGAATCAACAGGAGATATCTGTGCATAATATGAGATTTTAAAAGTCTCTCACACGACTGTGGGGATGCAGAAGTCCAGGTTCTGCAGGCATGCTGCAAACCAGGGGCTCTGATGAAAGTCCATGAAAGGTCCTTGATGAGTTTCTGGGAGAAGTTGCCTGTCCAATGAGGAGCTGGGAAATTCTCTCTGAATGTTGAAATCACTTCCCCTTTTAAGGCGTTCAACTGATTGGATCAAAGCATCATCCATTGACGATGTAATCTCCCTGACTGATGCAGATGTTATCAGCCATCCACGCAGTAAACTCACTGGTGATTGAAGTCTATAAATGCTCTTGTATTACAAATAGCCCAGTGCTTGCTGGAACAAACACCTGGACACAATTACCTGGCTGAGTTGACACATTAGCCTAACCATCACAATATAAAATAAATTTTTGTTTAAATTCATAATAGTAACAATAAATAATGCCTATAGCTTATGGGTAAGTGAAATAATGACAGCAATTTCACAAGCAATGGGAAGGAGGAATTCTGTTACATGGCCATGTACATGGTGGT
The DNA here is from genome assembly GCA_026826555.1 of Tolypeutes matacus. Classification (NCBI taxonomy): domain Eukaryota; kingdom Metazoa; phylum Chordata; class Mammalia; order Cingulata; family Chlamyphoridae; genus Tolypeutes; species Tolypeutes matacus. The sequence continues at coordinate 344,090 of JAKSZT010013347.1, read as the reverse complement.
TTCTTCTACTTTCTCTACTGGGTTCCATTGACTTCCAGCTTTTGGCTGCTTCCCATTTCTTCTTTATCCATCTGAATTTTAAAACAAAACAAATATGGAACGAATATGCTGAAAACTACAAAACACTGATGTAATAAATTAACTACTATATAAATTAATGGAGAGTCTCAGCATGTTCATGAATTGGGAGTTGCACCATGGTAAATGGCCAATCCTTCCCAAATTGATGCAAGAAGCAATGTGATCCCTATTAAATATCCATCAGATTTTCTGCATGCATAGAGAATATCATTCCAAACTTAATATGATTCATCAAAGAGCAAAATTCCTCTATATCAATGGGCATGTGAAATTAAAAAAAAAAAAAATCTGCTTACAAAATACAAAGGTGAAACAGGCATAGGAAATCATTCCTGTTCCTAAAGGGAAAAATTGAAGGGAAAAAGTGTTCACAGCTACCAAGTAAATGAGAAAGCCAGCAGGTCAAATTCCTTTAGATTTCATGGTCTGGGAATAATCCTCTGTGGTTCAGTGCTCTGTCCTCCTCACCTATCAACCAGGGATAGATTCCCCAGTCTGTCAGCCCGAGGTGGTCCATTTAGCCCAGACTCCTGCAGCCATGACTCTGTACTTGGAGTCACTGTTCCTTCATTTTTTTCCTGTCTCTCTATCTGTCCTAGTGGGCAGTATATCTCCTTGTGTATGATTCTCAAAACTTTTCAGTCTCTGCAATTTATGGAAGTCCAAGTTATCAGACAAGAGTGTTCCCCACAGATCTTTCCAGATAATAGTATCTTTATTCCTGGCTTCTCCTGAGATGCTTTATTGGATCCATGAATCACACAGTTAATCTTTTTATAAAACTGTTGCCTTTCACACCTTTGACTCAGCTTCTCTGAAGCACATTTTATAAAGAGACTGAGAATATTCCCAATTATCAAATGCCGGTTCATATTTGGTTAGATGTTCTTTCTTTAGCTTAACTGTTTGCTCTCACACCTTACTACAACTAGCATGAAAAACCAAGGCACTCCATATTTTACTTGGAAATCTCTTCAACTAAATATCCATATGCATGCTTTACAATTTCTGCTTTCTACCCCGCAAAACATAATTCAGCCATGCTTTCCTCCACTTTATAACAAGGATAACCTTTACTCCAGTGCTCAACAACATGTTTCTAATTTCCATAAGAATCCTCACCAGAAGATCCTTTAACAGAAATATTTTAGCAATAATCTGTTTATGATGATCTATGTATTCTTTTAGATGATAGAAACTTTCTCTAACTCCTCACTTCCTTCTGAGCCCTCAACAGGCATTGTAAGGCAATCAAGGATTTTACCATCAAGCACTTCAAAACTTCTACTTCCTACCAAATCTATGTTAGTTACCTGGGGCTGTCATTAAGGTGTATCATAAACTTGGTTACTTAAAACAACAAATTATATTGCCTCACAGCGATGGAGGCTAGAATTTCAAAATCAACTGTTAACAGGTTCATGCTTCCTCAGAAACTTTACCTTTTCCTAAATTCAAGTGGTTTTCAGTCAACCTTTGTTGTTCCTTGGCTTGAAGTTGCAGCAGTTTGTTCTCTGTGTTCATGATCACATGGGCATCTTCTTTCTGCCTGTGTCTGAGTACAAATTCCCTCTCCTTATAAGGACAACAGTCCTATTAGATTAGTGTCTTCCCTATTTCAGTTTGACAGCAACTTCATCACATCTTCAAAGACCCTATTTCAAATATGATTACTTTCACAGAACTTGAAGATGGTTAGCAATTGAACATATGTTTTGGGACACAATTCAACCCATCAACTAATATGGTAAAGGATTTTTGATTCAATGCAAGCAGGGAGTGAAGACAAAGACATACTTGTAAACAGACTGGCTAAGTGTTGAACATGTGCCTCAATGATTGCAAATCAGCAAAGACAGAGTAATTTTTTCCTTTCTTATCATGAAAAAAAATTGAAGTTAGTGGACTCACATATTCTGAATACAAAACTTACTATAATGTACAGTAATCAAAATAGAAAGATACACATACAAACCAATGGGATAGAATTGAGAGTCCAGAAATCAACATATGCACATGTAGTCAACTTGTTTTCAACAAAGTTACTAACAATATCCAATGGGAAAAGAATGTTCTTTTCAAGAAATGCTGCTGGAACACTTGGATATCTACTTTTAAGGAAGGAAATTGGATTTTTCTAGCCATGTAGTCTCATTATAGACAAAATTTACCTCAAATGAATCAAAGATATAAATAAGAGCTAAAACTAAAGATCTATCAGAAGAGAAAGCATTTGCTTTTTTTTACATATTTTTTGAGCATGCATCTAGCTCTGGGCATTTGTGTTTCTTTCTACATTTCCTATAATAAAAGGAAGCTCCCACAAGTCCTTATTACCCAAAGTAACTCTTCAGCTTTTCTCTCCAGGCTTTATGATTATTCATCATTTCCCCCTAACTGTAATAGTTTGTCCCATTCAGCAGTGGCTTGTTCACTTGTCTATCAGTTTCTGAGGAATGCCCTCTGCTCAGCCACTTTTGCACACTATAATATAAGTTAGGCAAAAAAAAGGCGAGCACCTTGCCTGTGGCCTTTGAGGACCCCCCAGATAGCTCAAAACAGAAAAGCACAATTCTTTTGGTAGCACAGCTCATTCTGCTCCCTCAAACCAGGTTAAGACAGTGAAAATTTGGGATGTCGTCTTCATGACCACTGCCATGCTGAGGAGGTAAATAGGGTCAGCCTAGCTTAAAAGCCACAATGCTTTCATAATATTTAAGTGATACACACACACACACACATATACATACATACATATCTGAAGTTGTGAGCCTACAAAACAATCATGCATAATGTGCAGAATTCCCAAACATCACCCCTCCACTAACACCTTATTTTGTGGAATGTTTGTTACAGACTATGAAAGAACATGATCAGACTCTTACTGCTAATTATGGCCCATAGTATACACTTGGTATATTTTTCCATACACTGCCTATTATTAACACTATGTATTAGTATTGTATATTTGTGGCTTCATCCCCATCCCCGATAGGACAAGTGTGGGGTGTTCTCTGGACAACTTCAGGTGCTTTTAGCCCACATGGACCAGATTGTTGGACACATCTCTGGCTCCATTTTGTGTCCAACAATCTTGTTGTGTCCAACAAGGTTTGTGCTCACCTTGGCAGAGCAGGAGGAGGAAGAGTGTGCCCTCAGCCTCTCTGGGCAACTGCAGTCACTTTTGGCCTGCACAGAGTAGTTTTGTGGGCAAACCTGTGGATACAACTCTGCCCACAATAGCATAGGAGGGGGCAGTGTTTCCTCAACCTCACTGGGCAACTGCAAGTGCTTTAAGCCCACATGGACTATATATATATTCACAATTCTTATTTTGTGAAATCGTTTTTAAACAGTGTTTTGTTTTGTTTTGTTTTGAATCTCGTGATCTGATTATTTTAAAAGTTGTTTAGATTACATAAATATTACACAGAAATTACAGGGATTCCCATGTTCCCCACCTCACACACCTCCCACCACATAGACTATATTGCTGGGCACTCCTCTGATTCCATCATTGGCCCTGACAAGGCAGAAGGGACAGTGGCCCTCAGCCTCTCCAGGCAACTGCAGCAGCTTTCAGCCTGCATGGACTAGACTGTTGGACACGTCTCTGATTCCATCCCCACCCTGACAGGGCAGGGGGAGAGAGAGTGCACCCTCAGCCTCTTTGGGAATGTATAAGTGACCTTTTAAAAAAATATTTGTTTGGTTGATTTAAATGTTTGACTGTTCTCTCGATTTTTATTAAAGTTTATTCTGACAGGTTTTGCTCATACTTCCAGTGTTTCTGTGGGGGATTAGGCTTTTGGAGGACCCTAATCTGCTTTTTTTTTTACTGATGCCTCTCTAATATATTCTTTTTTTATTTTTTATTTTTATACTGGCACCTTTATTTCAAATTCACAAAAGTAAAAGAAGAGAACAACATGCTAAACAAGTTATGGAATCATTACTCCTAAATAGTTCTTTTTTAGGCACTTTTATCTTATCTAATTTCAGATGGTAACACTCTAACCTATTGTTTAACCAGGTTTTTTATTTATGATTCAATCCCTTTTTTGCTGTAGTTTTATTCACTTTTTCTATTTTTTTTTGTTTATTTTTTATTTTTTTTTTATTTTTAAAGCTTTAGATTACATAAATGTTACATCAAAAACATCCCCTCTCCCTCCCACATTCTCCAACATTAAAATCTTTCTTTAGTGTGGTACATTTGTTACAATTGATGAACATATATTGAAGTATTGCTACCCAACATGGACTATAGTTGAATCTTTTCTATTTCTTTTTGAATCAGTTTTGGATGATTGTATGTTACTAGGAATTTGTCTATTTCATACAGGTTTTCTATTTTATTAGTATACCATTATTTGTTGTCTTTTTATATAATCCTCATTATTTCTGTTAGGTCAATAATCTCCCATTCATTCCTGACTTTAGAAATTAGAATCTCCTACATTATATTCATGGTCATTCTAACTAAAAAAAATCATTTTTTTAAAATATTTCCAAAGAATGAGTGTTTAAATTTGTTGATTCTCTCTATTGTTTTTCTTATCTCTCTTTTCTTCATATCCAGTCCAATTTTTATCATTTCCTCTCTTCTGCTAGTTTGAAATGAGTTTTCTCTCCTTTTGCCAGTTCTGAAGAATGTGAAGTTCAGATATTTATTTGAAATTAACCTTTGAGTACTTCCTTTGTTTGCTTCATCCCATTTGTTTTAGTACCTTTTGTTTTTGTTTCCCTTCATCTCCAATATGTTTTAATCTTCATTATTGTTTCTTATTTTGTGAAATCGTTTTTAAACAGTGTTGTGTTTTGTTTTGTTTTGTTTTGTTTTGTTTTGAATCTGGTGATCTGCTTGTGAATCGAATTTTATGTGGAATATTTTTTGAAGAGGCTTGAAGTCTCCCACCAGGCAACCTTATGGAAATTTTTTCAGTTATGCACCAGATAGTTGAATTATACACACATAGCCACTGGCAGAACCCTTATATTTTTTTCAGACAAGTGGTCTGAGAAACATTATGACTGAAATATTGTCTCTCTGTCAATCAGCTTCTTCTGCATAACAATAACAAATTCTTACACATAATAATGAGGATTTACTTATCACTTCTGTATTTGTGGAGTTCAGTTTATCTTGGTGGATGCAGTAGTATTTTAGTAACCATTATGCAAACATACTTATATATATATATTTATCTCTTGAGCTTCTGAGTATGGACTTTTGAAGACTATTTCTTAAGACACCCATTAGCTCCAGGGGAACAAGAGACATGAGCAGATTTGAACCTAAGCTGATGCATGGTCTAAATTCTACTTGACCCTGGCCCCAAAGCATGTTTAGGCAGCCAGAATAAAGAAGAAGAAAATTGTAGGTAGGATAATTGAAATTATCCAGTCTGAAAGATGAAAAAAAAATGAAGAAAAAGTAAACAGAGTCTAAGGGATATGTGGAAGACCTTTAAGTTTACTAAGGTATGCATTATTGGAATCCCAGAAGAAGAGAAAGAGCAAGGTGTGAAAAGAATATTTGAAGATATAATGGCCGAAACTTTCCCAAATTTGAAAAAAAATTAAAAATCATGAGTATATGCATAAGTAAAGATATCAACCCTAATACACATTGTATGAGTCAGCCAAAGGGGTGCTTATGTAAAGTACCAAAAATCTGTTGGCTTTTATAAAGGATATTTATTTGGGGTAGATGCTTACAATCACAAGGCCCTAAAGAGTCCAACTCAAGGTTCCATAAGAGGTACTTTCTCACCATACTCTTTTGCCACCTGTTGATGCAAGATGGCAGGTGATATTTGTGTTGGTTCAGCCTTCTTCCTCTTAAGGCTCTGTAGTCCCAGCTTCTTCTGATCTCAGCTGTAGACTGGCAGAAGGGTCATCTGTCCCCCCAGGGCTCATTTCTTTCTGGGCTCAAATTCTCTGGTCTCTTTACAAGGTCAGCTGTAAACTATCAGTTTTATCTCTATTCCTGCTTCCTCTGCCAGGTCTAATGATCTGTCTCTCTCCCTCTGTGTTCTCCTTGCATTTGCTTCCCTGTCTTTGAACATCCATTTATATAGACCACAAAGTCAGGGGGGCAAGTAACTCAAACTGAGTTGCCTTTATGACATGATCATATAAAAGCCCTAATCTTGATTTAATAAAGTAAAAGTGAAACCTCTGAATCTAATACAATCTAATACACCCAAAGGAACAGACCAGTATACAAACACAATCCAGTATCTTTTTGGAGTTCTTAAACAATACCAAACTGCTACACACATTGAAATAACACTGTCTTATATCAAAGAAAAGAGATAGTACAATAAGCAAAATAGAGAATAAACTTGCCATGTACAGGCATATTTCTGAGATATTGAGTCACATAAATTGAGTCACATGATTTTTTTGTTTCCAAAACATATAGAGTTTATGTTTACATTCTACTGCATTAAGTGCATCATAGCATTATATCTTAAAAGTCAATATACATACATTAATAAAAAATATTTTATTGCTGATAGTATGATCCAAGATGACATCAGAGTAGCTCAGGTAGGCATGGCTCTTTTGCAAAATAGGGGAGGAGGCATAAAAGTGTTCTGTGACAGCCATTTGGAGACCTGCAGACCAGGAGAGTGCTGCATGTATCACCTGGGGGCACTGAGGACAAAGAGAGGGAGAGTCCAAAGGGAAAACCATGAGTTGCTATCCCCTTGGCTGGAACTTCCATTCAGCTACCCCTTGTCTCAAAGCAAACAGGAAGAGGGAAGGCGTGGCAGAGGGCTGACTGTGGTTTCCCTTCAGTGAGTGTAGCTACTATAACTTGTTATTTAGAAGAGCTAGTGGAAATTGAAGGATTCCTTTCCTTGGCAGGGTTTGCCAAGGAGCACCATCTGCTGGCCATCTGGGCAAGTGAAGAAGACAGGCTTGGTAAACATGGTTGCACCCCACTAGTGGCTCCTGGCCCCTGTATTAATTACCCAAACAGAGCAGTATTAAAGTTTTAGAAAACTAAAAATCACAGAAGAGCTGTGAAATACAACCAGTAGGCAATAGGGAGAAACTGATCAACAGAGCCAAATCAACAACATCAGATGCCTAGGTATCAACAAAAGATAACCTATACAAAGAACTAGGAAGATATGGCCTAGCCAAAGGAACAAACCAAGAATACAGATGAGATACAGGATTTAAGACAACTAATAAATTGTGCTCACACAAACCTCCTTAATTTAAGTAGATGAAGGAAAATACGACTAAAGAGATACAGGATATTAAGATGACAATGTGAGAGCATAAAGAATAATTTGAAAGCCTGCAGAAAAGTATCAAAGCATATAGGAATGGAGGAGAGTAAAAATATATTAGAGGCATAACAATATATTTGATATGTTTGAAAGAAAAGATAGGAGAAAAGATGGAAAAGAATACAAAAAAGTTGAACATGGTCTCAGGGTTGAATAACACAAAATGCAGAAAAATATGTGTTATAAATTTCCCAGATCTAGAAGAGAGGAACAGGGATAGGAAGAATATATGAGAAAAAAATTGAAAATTTTCTAAACTTTATGGCAGAAATGAATATTAATGTCCAAGAAGGACAGTGTACCCCAAACATAATAAATCCAAACAGACTCACTCTGAGATATCTACTAATCAGAGTGTCAAAGATGAAAGATAAATACAGGATTTTGAGAGCACATATACACAAAAACAAAACAAAACAGTATCCTTACAAGGGAAGCACAACAAGGTTAAGATATAATCTCTTATCAGAAACCATGGATGCAAGAAGGTAGTGGTATGGTATATTTAAGGTACTGAAGTAACTGCCAGACAAGAAATCTTTATCTGGCAAAACTATACTTCAGAAATTAAGACAAGTTTAACATCTTAACAGACAAATAAAAACTGAGAGGGTATATTACCAAGAGACCAGATCTACAAGAGGCTTTAAGGGGTGTGTTAGAGCCTGAAAGGAAACGACAAGGGTAAGAGCCCTGGACAACAGTGTAGAAATGAAGACCATAAGTAAGAGAAACTGAAAGGATTAAAAATACTATATTCAGATATGACAACAAAAAGCCAAGGGATAAAATGAATGAAGTAGATAATGCATTTACAGTAGTAACATTGAATGTTAATGGATTGAACTCCCCAAAAAATGGGAATCCCAGTGGGTTCCGTGTAATATTTTAGGTAATCTAAGCACCTCTTAAAATATATGTATATATATATATATA
>JAKSZT010013347.1:294603-315760 GCA_026826555.1 Tolypeutes matacus | reverse complement strand
TATATATATATATATATATATATATATATATATATATATGTATATATATTCTTTTTTTCCTTTTATCACTGTGTTATTGGATGTCCGGTGTGCCATGACACCTTCTCCCACTCAATCCCCATTGTCTCCCAAATTTTCATTTAATTTTCAAAGAAGTTTTAAGTCACAGCAAAGTCACACACAGAGTACCAGAAACTCCCAGATACCAAACAACCCCCCTTCCCAACCCCATATTAACTCCCCCTTTTCTTTTTTGGATGTTAACATTGTTATAACTGTTATACAGATAGCAAAATATACCAACTAAACATTGTCAATGATTTACAGAATAGTTTACAATTTAGATGATACAGTTTAATAATTTTGACGACATTTACCATGTCCTGTGTCCATTACTGTAAAGTAATGAAAAACCTTTCCCCAAAAGACCAAACACACTATGAGATTTTGACTATTCCCTTCCCCCCAGCCACTCAGGGCACATGATACCACCATATCCTGACCCGTGAAAGTCATGATTCACAGTTACATGCCCTGGGAATTTGAACCTTGCCTTCCTAATCCACACACCTGCCAGCGCTGCACCACAAAACCCAGGAACACCACCACCCATCTGCCCCATCCCCCAACATGCAACCATACTCTATCCCTTTACCATAGATTATGTCCATATGGATGATGGCTCAAAGCCTGCTCTTCTCTTACTCACCCTTGTTAACCTATCTTTCAGACAATGGTTCTCAGAGACTGCTCACTTTCCTCAGTTCAGATCAGTAAGGTCATATACTGTTCATCCTTCAGTGCCTGGCTTGCTTCACTCAACATAGGGTCTTCAAGATGCATCCACGTTATTCCATGTGTTAGCGCTTTATTCCTTCTTACAGTTGAGTAATATTCCATTGTATGTATGTACCATATTTTGCTTATACATTCGTCTGTTGATGGGCACCGTGGCTGAATCCAACTTTTGGCAATGGTGAACAATGCCCCTATGAACATTGGTGTGCATATATCTGTTTGTGTCTTTGCTTTCAGGTCTTCTCTGTATATACCCAGCAGTGGAATTGCTGGATCATACGGAAGATCTATTTTTAGTTTTCTGAGGAACCACCAAACTGTCCTTCACAGTGGCTGGACCATACTGCAGTCCCACCACCAGTAGATGAGGGTTCCTATTCCTCCACATCCTCTCCAACATTTAGTGTCTCCTGTTTATTTAATAGCTGCCATTCGGATGGGTGTAAGATGGTATCTCATTGTACTTTTGATTTGCATTTCCCTGATAGTGAGCGATGTTGAGCATTTTTTCATGTGCTTTTTAGCCATTTGTATTTCTTCCTTGGAGAAGTGTCTTTTCAGGTCACTTGCTCATTTTATAAATGGGTTGTTTGTCCTCTTATTTTCAAGGTGTAGGATGTCTTTATATATGCAGGATATTATTCTCCTATCAGATATATGTTTGCCAAATATTTTCTCCCATTGGGTAGGCTGCCTTTTTATTTTCTTAATAACATCCTTTAAGGTGCAGAAGTTTTTAATTTTGATGAGATCCCATTTATCTATTTTTTCTCTTGCTGCTTCTGCTTTGGCTGTGATGTTCATGAAATCATTTCCTATTACAAGGTCCTGTAGATGCTTCCCTACATTATCTTCCAAGGTCTTTATGGTTTTGGCTCTTATATTTAGATTTTGATCCATCCTGAGATGATTTTTGTATAAGGTGTGAGATGGTATTCTTCTCTCATTCTTTTGGATATGGATATCCAGTTCTCCAAGCACCACTTGTTAAAGAGGCCATTCTCTCCCTACTGAGTGGGCTTTGAGGCCTTGTCAAATATCAGAGAACTGTATATGCGAGGGTCTATATCAGAGCTCTCTATTCGGTTCCATTGGTCAGTATGTCTATGCTTGTGCCAATACAGCACAGTTTTGATCACTGTAGCTTTGTAGTATGTATTAAAGTCAAGTAGTGTGATACCTCCAACTTCATTTTTCTTTTTCAATGTCTTTGGCAATTTGGGGCCTCTTGATCTCCAAATATATTTTGTGGTTAGTTTTTTCAGTTCCTTAAAAAATACAGTGTTGATTTTTATTGGGATTGCATTAAATCTGTAGATTAGTTTCGGTAGGATAGACATCTTGATGATGTTTAGTCATCCTATCGATGAACAGGGAATATTTTTCCATTTATTTAAGTCTTCTTTGATTTCCTTTAACAGTGTTGTGTAGTTTTCTGTATAAAAGTCCTTTACATCTTTAGTTAAATTTATTCCTAGGTATTTGATTCTTTTTTTTGCTATTGTAAATGGTATTTTTTTCCTGATTTCCTCCTCAGTTTGTTCATTATGGGTGTACAGAAATGCTACTGGTTTTTGAGCATTGATCTTATAGCCTGCAACATTACTGAACTCCTTCATAAGTTCTAGAATCCTTTTTGTAGATTTCTCAGGGCTTTCTATGTATAGGATCATGTCATCTGCAAATAATGAAATTTTTAGTTCTTCTTGTCAAATCTGGATTCCTTTTATGTCCTTTTCTTGTCTCAGTGCTCGTGCAAGTACTTCTAAGACAATGTTAAATAGGAGTGGTGACAGTGGGCATCCTTGCCTAGGTCCTGATCTCAGAGGGAAGGCTTTAGGAATTCACCATTGAAAATGATGTTAACTTTGGGTTTATCATATATACCCTTTATCATATTCAGAAAGTTTTCATCTATTCCTATCTTTTGTAATGTTTTTTGAGGAAAGAGTGCTGTATTTTGTCAAATGCTTTTTCTGCATCTGTAGAGATGATCATGTGATTTTTTTCTTTCAATCTTTTTATCTGGTGTATTACATTGATTGATTTTCTTATATTGAATGATCCTTGTATACATGGGATGAAACCGACTTGGTCATGGTGTATAATCCTTTTGATATGTTGTTGAATGCGATTAGCAAGTATTTTGTTGAGGATTTTAGCATCTAGGTTCATTAGAGAAATTGGTCTTTAATTTTCCTTTCTTGTGGTATCTTTATTTGGTTTTGGTATTAGGGTAATGTTGGCATCATAGAATGAGATAGACAATATTCATTCTACTTCTATTTTTTGGAAGAGCTTAAGTAGAATTGGTGTTAGCTCTTTCTGGAATGTTTGGTAGAATTCAGCTGTGAAGCCATCTGGTCCTGGACTCTTCTTAGTTGAGAGGTTTTTGATGACTGAATCTATGTCTTTACTTCTAATTGGACTGTTGAGTTCATCTATTTCTTCTTTCATCAATGTCAGCTGTTTGTGGGTTTCTAGAAACTTGTCCATTTCCCCTAAATTATCATTCTTGTTGGCGTATAATTTTTCAAAGTATCCTCTTATGATACTCTTTATTTCTGTGGGGTCAGTAGTGATATCCCCTTACTCATTCCTTATTTCATGTATTTGCATCAGTTCTCACTTTTTCTTTGTTAGTCTGGCTAAGGGTTTGTCAATTTTATTGATATTCTCGAAGAACCAAATTTTGGTTTTGTTTATTGTTTCCAGTGCTTTCTTATTTTCTATTTCATTCAGTTCTGCTCTAATCTTTGTTATTTCCTTCTTTTACTTCCTTTAGGTTTAGTTTGTTGTTGTTTTTCCAATTCCTCCAAGTGTGCAGTTAGATCTTCAATTTTGGTTCTTTCTTTTTTTAAAATATATGAACTTATGGCTATGAACTTCCCTCTCAGGACTGCTTTAGCTGCATCCCATAGGTTTTGATATGTTGTGTTGTCATTTTCATTAGTTTCAAGATAGTTACTGATTTCTTTTGAGATTTCCTCTTTGACCCACTGTTTGTCTAAGAATGTGTTGTTTAACTTCCATATCCTTGTGCCTAACCTGTTTCTGTGGCCCTTAGTGATTTCCAACTTCTTTCCGTTGTGGTCAGAGAAATTACTTTGTATAATCTCAATCTTTCTGAATTCCTTTAGAGTTTTTCTGTGGCCTAGCATGTGGTCTATTTTGGAGTAAGTTCCATGTGCACTCGAGAAGAATGTAAATCCCACTGTATTTGGGTGTAGTGTTCTCTATATGTCTATTAAGTCCAGGTCTTTTAATGTATTGTTGAATGCCTTAGTTTCTTTATTGATTCTCTGTCTAGATGTTGTGTCTAATGATGATAGTGGTGTGTTGAAGTCCCCTGCTATAATTGTAGAGGCATTTATTTCTCCTCTAATTTTTTCCAGAAGTTGCCACACGTATATTGAGGCACCCCGATTAGGTGCATAAATGTTGATGATTGTTCTCTCTTCTTGAGAGATTACTCCTTTTACTAATATGTAGCGTCCATCTTTGTCTCTTACAATAGTTTTGCATTTAATTTTTAATTTGCATTTTATTTTGTCTGATATTAGAATAGCTACTCCTGCCCTTTTTTGGCTATTGTTATCTTGTAAAATGGTTTTCCAGCCATTCACTTTCAGCCTCCTTGAATCCCTGGGTCGAAGGTGGGTTTCTTGTAGACAGCATATAAATGGATCATATTTTCTTATCCATTCTGCCAATCTGTGTCTTTTGATTAGTGAATTTAATCCATTAACATTCAGTGTTATTACTAGTACTGAATTTCTTATTTCAGCCATTTTTTTCTTTGGGTTAATCTATGTCATATGTTGTTTTGTTTCTCTCTTTGTTTTTTCAGTTTTTTTTAAAACTCTCCTCCAATTCTCTCTCCCTTGTTTTTTCCTTTCAACTTGTAGAGATTCCTTTAGTATTTCTTTTTTATTTTATTTTATTTATTTATTCATTTATCCCCCCCTTGCTGCTCTTGCTCGCTCGGTCAGCTAACCACGCCATGTGGGTGGGCTTGCCTTCACCAGGAGGCCCCGGAAACCGAAACTGGGGCCTCCCATATGGTAAACGGAAGCCCTACTGATTGAGCCACAGCCATTTCCCCTTTAGTATTTCTTGAAGTGCTCGTTTCTTCTTGACATACTCTCCTAATTTCTGTTTATCTGTGAATATTTTGAGCTCTCCAAAATTTTTGAATGCCAATTTTGCTAGATATAGAATTCGAGGATGGAAGTTTTTTCTTTTACTATTTTGACTATGTCATATCACTGTGTTCTTGCCTCCATGATTTCAGCTGAGAAATCAGCACTTAATCATTTTGTGCTTACCTTGTATGTGATGGTTCTCTTTTCTCCTGCTGCTTTGACTATTTTCTCTTTGTCTTAAGCATTGGACATTTTGACAAGTATATATCTTAGACTTGGCCTGTTGGGATTTATACTATTTGGGGTGTGCTGTGCTTCCTGGATCTGCACATCCATCTCTCTCAATAGAGTTGGGAAGTTTTCAGCCATTATTTCCTTCAACACTCCTTCTGTTCCCTTTCCCTTCTCTTCTCCTTCTGGGATGTCCATAATGCATTTGTTTGTGTATTTTGTATTATCAGTTAATTCCCTGAGTCTATGCTGGATTTTTAAAATCTTTTTGTCTATGTGTTCTACATTCTCTTTGATTTCAGCTGTACTGTCTTCCAAATCATTAATTCTTCCCTCTGCCTGTTCAAATCTGCTGTTATGTGAATCCAGCGTCTTTTTCATTTCTTGGCTTGTGCCATTGTTCACTATCATATCCATTACCTTTTTAGGTGTGTTAGCTATTTCTTCAGTATGTTCTCCCAGTGTCTTTTTTATATCCTTAATCTCTTCCTTCAGTTCTTTAAGTTGGTTCATGATATTTGTTTGGATAACTTTGGTTAGTTTTTTGATGTTCTGCATCACTTCCTGGTTTTGAATTTGTTCATTGGATTGGTCCATGTTTTCCTGTTTCTCAGAGTCATTTGTATTTTTTTGTTGCCCTCTGGTCATCATATTATCTTGATGAGTTTGTTCAGTTGATTAGCTTTTCTTTATGCTCTAGAGTTTTATTTAGCTGGTAGTTCTGCATGGTAGTTAAGTTTTCTTTTTGGCAGTTTTTCTTCTTTTTTTATTTCCTTACTTCTTACTATGTTCCCTTGAAAGCAAAAGATTAGGGCCAGAGGTATCAAAAGATGTAAGGAAGGCAGAAGGATAATAGTAATATTGATAAATGTTAGAATTGGAGCAAAATGAGACTTAATGAGATGAATATTTAACTTGTGTAGGCAGTGTAGATTAATAGGAAAAAAAGTGGAGTTCCTACAATGGACTGGGAAAGCAAATGGAGGAATATATATATAATGATTTAGAAGGCTAGAATTATGAGGAGGAAGAGAAATAATAAAGAAAGGGCTGAAAGGAAAAAGTTAATACTAATACAAAGGAAGAAGAAAACAAAATAGATGGAATAGAAATTGACACCCTTAAGTTGTGGGCCTATGAAAAAATGCTGTATCTAAGAGCCACAAAAGAATGCAGAAGGCAGAAAGATGAAGGAATGATAAGTGATAGTTTGTGATACAGAATCAATATAGACAGCTAGTGGGACATCATTGAAGTAGAAGCACAGCAAAGAAGCGACAAGCTAGCAGCACCTAATTTTTTAAAAAATGAAAGAAAAAAGAAAGGGGGGGGGGGAAGAGGAATGAAAAGCAAGAGACCCGAAAGAAACAGAGAGAAACCAAAGATCCACACTGTCAAGCAGTCAAACAGATCTAAGGGCGGTCAATGATTCCCCTAGGGTCCACGTGGATCCTCTCTGCCTACTTCTTTTTATCAATCAATTTTCCCGCAGCATTCTATATGCAGGTCCTGAAGCAGCTTTTAGCTATTAAACTAAATTAAAAAGAATTTATTTTTCATTTATTGAAGTGACCTTTTTACTTTTTTATTTTTATTTTTATTTTTTTAGCGAAATACAGGACCTGAAATAATTCCTCCTCTAGACCAACCCCCTTATGGAAGGGACCCTAGCTGGGCCCAGGGAAATTAATCAAGCACGTCCCACTTCCTGGACTCCCCAGGGTAGCTGTAGCTCTGATGTTAGTCAGTGCAGAGTGCTAAAGACGGCCGATTCTGCCCCTTCTGGAGCCGAGCACCAGTGTCAATGTTTTGCTATGTAAATCAGTTTGAGTGCAGATTTGCGTCTGCTCTCAGCCTGATGCTCCTTCAGGTCGGCTTATCTGCTTCCCAAAGCTATGGGGCAGTGCAGGCAGACAGACCGATGTCGAAAAATAAAAGTAAAGAATACCCTTCCCTGTTCTCCAACAGTACCCTCCCTCTTTTGGGGAGTGTCCCTTCTTCCTGGCTCCACGGCGGCCCTGGTCTTATCCCTGTGCAGCTAGGCAAATCGTCTCCCTCCCCCGACCAGAATCCCCCACCTGTTCACTGGGTGCCGATTAACTCCGGATGTTCTGTTCACACAAGTCCTAAGGGATGCCAGGCAGCCAGATCCCCAGAAAATAAAACTTTCTTGCCCCTCTCACAGCTCCAATTGGCTGTTTTATTTATTTATTTTTTTTCTCCCTAACCACGGGGCTCTGCCATCTGTGCCAGCCACCACCGGCAGGCTTAAAACTCACAAATCTCTACCATTCCATCCATGCAGTTGATCTGCACCGATAGATGTCCCAAGTTTCTCACTCCATGCGTGCACAGCACAGATCCCCAAGCAGGACCCTGTCGACAATCCACCTTGCTCTGGGAGCTTGCAGTGTATGCCCTCCTACACTAATGCCATCTTGGCTCCCTCTAATGTGCTTTTTAATCAGGACCATATCATTGTTAGATCATTTCTTCACCTCTGTCACATTTTCTAGAGCCATCATTCATTCCCTGAACCAAAATAATTCCATACCTTTCCTGGGGTGTGTGGCCTAAGTCTTTCTTAGTTGTTTTATTTACTTGTGCATACCTGTCCTTGCTCACAGTGATAGCCCATGATGGATATGTGGGCATTTGATTTGCTCAACACGAACAGGTCATCATGAATGGAGGGTCCTGTGAGAAGATGGTGGCTGCTTCATGGCTCAGTGGGGTCATCTCTTTGTTCTTGAACACATATGTGATCTTCTCTTTACCATTTTATAGGTCATATTTTGTCCATGATTTTTTTCTGTTAGGTTCCCTCATTACTCAAATTCTCCTACTCAGAGAAGTACCATCCTGAGATTGGATCCATAATTGTCAGAACATCCTTGTTTTTTTAAAAATATGTTTTATTCCAACATGGTTTCCTATATTCAAATATTTCCCTGGTACCAAGGATCCCATCAGCAAAAGTAGGTTGAAAGCCTTCTCAACATGCATTCTTTACCTTGGTTTTGTCACTGTTTTCCACATAAAAGGTCCATTGCCTACCCAAAGCCAAGGTCAGAGTCCCTTTCTGTTTGAAATCTGCTGTTATTTCTCTTCTACAACATGGTTCCACCCACCCTGAATCCCATTTACCATAGGCTGAAATACAAGGTCATGAAAATTGCCCTCTGTAAAATTCTAAGAAATATTGTTAAACACCAACAGACATTTTATTCAGTTCAGTCAAGCAAAATGATAGTTTAGTTACTAATACCAGGCTTTGTGTTGTTTATATGTGATCAAAAATTTACACTTTTATTCACCCAGAGTATTCAGGACTTTGCAATATTTCTTTATATAAATAAAATTATATGTAAAATAAGATTTCCCCAAAAAATATTTTAGGCAACAGAAAGCATAATTGTGGAAACTGTGACATTTCCCTTATGTGTGTTAAATTTATACAAATAGACTAATTATTTTGTTATAGCTCTACAATTTGATCTTCCACTCAACATTATATGTCTGAAAGTTATGTTATATTCATTTAGTGATGGACATCACAATATTTCCAAGTTGTAGTTTTACAACATACAAACTATTGTAATGAATATTCCTCTGAATTTCTTCTTATGGGCAAAGAAGTAAATCCAGTTAATGATATTGACCATTTTCAAATTTATAAGATAGTCAAAAATTTTTTAAGGTTGATTTTTATTCCTAAAAGTGGTGGATAAAAGTAAAATATATAAATTCTTCTTAATTCCACCTAAATATGTAATAAATTCGGAATATTTAAAAAGTATGTACCCCTTTAAATGGTAAAAATGTTAACTTGTAATTTTAGTTTATATTTCTCAGATTTTGCATTAAAATGAGCCCCTTCACAGACTTTTCATTTGGGTTATTTTCAATATTATTTTATATGTAATAAACATTTATAATTTATCAATTCTTAATACTAGATTTTTGAAGATTGGATAGGATGCAAAGATCTCTCAAAATATAACCAAAAAAAGAGCTATAGTAGTGATACTAGGTACAACAGATTTTAAAGGCAAAAATGTTATAAGGGATAAAGAAGGTCATTATATATTAATAAAAGTGGCAATTCAGTGAGAAGAAATAACTATATAAAATATTTATGCACCTAACTATAGTGACCCAAGGTACATGAGGCACACACTGGCAAAGCTGAAGGGAGAAATAGATGTCTCTATAATAATAGTTGGAGATTTCAATACAACACTCTTACTAATAGATAGAACATCTGTACAGAGAATAAATAAAGAAACTGAGAGCTTGAATAATATGAAAAATGAACTAGACCTACCAGAATTCTATAGAGAATTTCACTGCAAAATAGCAGGATATACATTCTTTTCAGGGCACCTGGATCCACCCCCAAGATAGACCATATGATGGGTCACAAGACAAGTCTCAATAAATTTTAAAAAGATTGAAATCACACACAACACTTTCTCTGACCATAACAGAATAAATCTAGAAATCAAAAAGGGACTAAAAAAGGGAAAAATGATACATATACAGATATTAAACAACACAGGATTAAATAACCAGTGGGTCAAAGAAAAAAATTGTAAGATAATTCAGTAAATATCTTGAGATGAATGAAAATAAGAACACAGGATATCAAAACCTATGAGACACAGCAAAGGCAGTGCTGAGAGGGAAATTTATAGCCCTCAAGGCTTACATTAAAAAAGAAGAAATAGCTGAAACTGAAGACCTAGATGCACACCTGGAGGAACTATTATAATAGAAAAAGAACAGAAAAATAATACCAAACTAAGCCAAAGGAAAAAAATAGTAAAGATCTGAGTAGAAATAAATGAAATTGAGAACATAAAAATTGTAGAGAGAATCAACAAAACCAAAAGTTGGTTCTTTGAGAAGATCAACAAAATTGACAAATCCTTATCTAGACTGACAAAGGGAAAAAGAGAGAAAACACAAGTAAATAAAGTCAGAAATGAGAAAGGGGACATTACTACTGTCCCCATAGAAATTAGATCACAGGAGAATACTATGAACAAGTTTATGCCCCAAAATTAGACATGGTAGACAATATGAACAAATTCCTAAAAACACAAATGAGCTACACTGACCCTAGAAGAAATAGAAGACCTCAACAACAGTGAAGGGATTGAGACAGTCATCAAAAACATCCCCAAAATGAAAAGCCCAGGACCAGATGGATTCACAGGTGAATTCTATCAATCATTCAAAGATGACCTAATATAGATCTTTCTTAAGCTCTTCCAAAAAATTGAGCAGGAAATAAGGTTACATCATGCTAATACCAAAAGCAGATAAAGATACTATGAAAAAAGAAAATTAAAGATCAATATCTCTAATGAATATAGATGCAAAATACATCAACAAAATACTTGCAAACAGAATTCAAAATCACATTAAAAGAATTATATACCATG
This sequence comes from Tolypeutes matacus, assembly GCA_026826555.1. NCBI lineage: Eukaryota > Metazoa > Chordata > Mammalia > Cingulata > Chlamyphoridae > Tolypeutes > Tolypeutes matacus. The sequence continues at coordinate 305,136 of JAKSZT010013347.1, read as the reverse complement.
ATCAAGTGGGTTTTATCCAGATATGCAAGGATGGTTCAATGCAAGAAAATCAATTAGTGTAATAAATCACATTGACAGAAGAAAAATCATTTGATCCTCTCTATTGATGCAGAAAAGATATTTGACAAATTACAGCACCCTTTCTTGATAAACAACACTCTAAGAGAAAGGAATAAAAATAAGCTTTCTCCATATTGTAAAGTGCATATATGAAAAACCTACAGTAAGCATTGTACTCAATGGTGAAAGACTGAAAGCTTTCCCACTAAGATCAGGAACAAGACAAGGATGTCCACTGTCATGATTATTATCCAGTATAGTGCTAGAAATTATAAGTAGAGTAGTGAGGTTAGTCAAAGCAATAAAAGGCACCCAAAAAGGAAAGGAAGAAGTAAAACTTTCACTCTTTACTGATGGCATGATCCTATATCTAGAGGATCCTGAAAAATCCACAACAAAGGTACTAGAATTAATAGGCAAGCTCAGCAAAGTGGCGAGACACAAAATTAATACTCAAAAATCAATAGTGTTTCTATACTTATGTGCAGTCTGAGGAGGAAATCATAAAAACAATTCCATTTATAATATTGACAAAAACCATCATATATAGGAACTTGACCTAGGGCATAAGGGACCTGCATTCAGAAACATTGTTAAAAGAAACTGAAGAAAACTTAAATAAATGGAAGGATTTTCTGTGTTCATGGATTGAAAGACAAAATATTGTTAAAATGTCAATTCTACCCAAACTGGTTTACAGATTTAACATAATCCCAATAAAATCCCAACAGCCTTTTCTGCAGAAATCAAAAAGCCAGTAATCAAATTTATTTGGAAGGGCAAGGGGCCTGAATAGCCAAAATTGTCTTTGAAAAGAATGAAGTTGGAGGACTCTCACTTCCTGACATTAAAACATATTACTTAGCTACATTGGTAAAAATAGTATGATGCTGGCATAAGGACAGACAGATTTACCAATGGAATTGACTCAAGAACTCAGAAATTGACCTTCACTTTTACAGCCAAGTGATTTTTGAAAATGTTGTTAAGCCCACTCAGTTGTACCAGAACAGTCTATTCAACAAGTGGTGCTGGCAAAACTGGATAGTCATATCCAAAAAAAAAAAAGAAAGAAAGAAAGAAAGAAAGAAAGAAGAAAGAAAGAAAGAAAGAAAGAAAGAAAGAAAGAAAGAAAGAAAGAAAGAAAGAAAGAAAGAAAGAAAGAAAGAAAGAGAAAGAAAGAAAGAAATACCTGTATCTCACATTTTATACAAAAATTAACTCAAAATGGATTAAGAACCTAAATATAAAAACAACAGCCATAAAAATTCTAGAAGGAAATATAGGAAAGCACATTCAAGATCTTGTGGTAGGTGGTAGTTTCTTAAACCTTATACCAAAAGCATGAGCAACAAGAGAAAAAATATAAAAATTAGACTGAAACATAAGACAACATGGATGAACCTGGAGGACATTATGTTGAGTGAAGCAAGCCAGATACAAAAGGATAAATACTGTATGATCGTGCTATTATGAACTAAATATATTATGTGAAATGGAAATACATTATGTGAAATATGAATATGGGTAAAAGGTTATATAAGGCTGTTTTTTTTTTTTTGAAGCTGAACTTCAAAAAATTATAAGTTAAACTACAAAATATTAATATCAGGAAAAAAAACACTTCATGATAAGTGAAGGAGACCAGAGACAAAGTACTACATATTGTATGATTCTATTTATATAAAAGTAAATATAAATCAATTTATAAAGATGAAATTAGATTAGTGGTTATGTAAGGCTGAGGAAGGAATGCTAAGGGTTTGGAGTCTTTCCTTTTGGAGTAAGGAAAGTGTTCTAAAATTCATGAAATGATGAATGTAAAACATTGTGATTATACTCAAAGCCATGGATATACACTTTGCATAGGTGATATGGTATGTGAATATATAACAATAAACCTACTTAATAAACAAAGAAATAATTGTACAACAATAGCCAGAAATAGCAGCTGTGTCCAGCAGGGGAGACAAAGAGATTGGAAGATGAGGAATTTTTTTGTTTATTATTATTATTATTGAAATAATGAAAATGCTCAGATAATGATTGATATGATGAACACACAACTGTGATTATATCAACTACTATTGATTGTACACTTTGGATGAATTGTATGCTTTATTAACATGTATCAATGAATCTGATTTGTTTAAAAAAATTATGTTAAGTGAAAGAAGGCAATTCCCAAGGCCATTTACTTTATGATTCTATTTTTATGATATTTGGGATAAGGCAAACCTATAGTATCAAGAATCATTGTAGACTGTGTGTGAGTGAGCAGAATAATTTTTGTGATGGGGGATTTTTTTATTGTAATATTTATAATTCCTCATTATAATTATTTTTACATGCACATTTTAATTTTATTCATTGTATTCACACTTTATTTATAGATTGTATGCCCCAAACTGTGGATTTAATATTACTTTATGCATTTACTTTTTAGAACTTGTAAAAAGTAAAAACTAAAAAGTGGCATTATATAAAAAATATGCAGTATAATAATACTGGCATTTATAATTACCCATATAGTTACGTTTACCAGAGGTCTTTATTTCTTTATGCTTTTTGATCCACTACTAATGTCCTTTCCATTCAGTTTGAGGAACTCCTTTTAGCATTGCTTATAGAGAAGTTCTGTTGCTGTTGAACTACCACAGATTTGTTTTTGTGGTAATGTCTTAATATATCTCTCATGTTTGATTCGCAGTTGCAGGGTACTTATAATTATTCATAAGCAAATATTTTCTTTCAGTGCTTAAAATATTTCATTGCCTTCTTTTCTCGATGATTTCTGGTGAGAAGTAGACACACTCTTATTGGGATTCCCTTGTATATAACATGTTGCTTCTCCGTTGCAGCTTTCATCACACTCTCCTTTTCATTGACATTGAAAATTCTGGCTACTTATGTGCCTGGGTATGACTCACTATGAGTTTTCTGATATGCTTTAATTCTTCAAGTTTTCACATATCGCCTTGAGTATATTAAGTTCTCTTTTTAAAAAAATTATTTGTAAGGATTTTTATCTTTTTCCTTTTGATCAGGCATCATTTTCTGTTTCTTTCTTTGCCTTGTAATCTTTTGTCACATAATGCATATTTTAATATTTTAAAGTGTTATCTCTAGGATTTTTGTCCCTGAGCTGTATATTTCTTAAATTTATATCCAACTTGTGATATGACAGAGATTTCCTTGACTGCCAGGATCTCACTAAACTTTTTTAATGCAAAAAAAATTTCCTTCCACAGTTTTTGAAAATTTGATTTTCTTTTGGCAGTTGCCCTCCTTCAAGTTTAGACGTCCTAACAAAGAAGTCATCCTGAGATGCCTGTAAAGTTCATGGTCCACTTTGTCTTTTCTGAGCTGCCTCTTATCCTGGCCTTGTGCTTTCTTGTGGTCTTAGAAATCCCTCCATTTACAGGAATTGAAATACCTTTTCCAATCCCTGTGAAATAGACATTCTCACCCTCCTGAATGCTTGATTTTAAAACTTCAAGCAGCTAATTCTTTACTCCAGGCTATTTTGACTTAATTGTTTTTCAAAAGATGCTTTTGTTTGCAAGGCATGATGTGGGTTGGTAAGCCAGGGAAGATTTTCCTACTTTAGAATTTTGAGGTACTATCCCTATCTATGGCAGATTGGGACCAACATACAGTCCACCCCAGTATGTGCATAGGTGTTACCCTGTTCTCTCTGGAACAGGGCCAGGGAACCATACTGAGAGAGAAGATGGCTAGGGATGGGTTGGGGGAGGAACCACTAATAGCACCACAAGCTTTTCCATTTTTTGAATCAATTTTATTGATACATATTAATAAAGCATGAATCCATCCAAAGTTTACAAACAATGGTATTTGGTGTAATCACATTTTTGTGCATTCAATACTTCAATCATCCTTAGAACACTTTCATTATACCAATAAATACAATAATAAAGAACAAACCAACAAAAATTATTCCCTTTCAATCTCTCTATACTTCCCTTGCCTAAGATGGCTGCTATTCTTTTTCCTTCTCTCTGGTATATTTGTATTTATATTTTGTCAGAACAGTCTTATATAAACAATATCACCGTATTCGTGTTTTTCATGAGATTTTACTATCTTCTACAGTCCCATGTTACAGTTTTTAGCTTTTGTTCTAGTAATATATATGACCTTAGACTTTCCCTTTCAACCACTGTCATCCCCATGTAATAGCTCTGCTAATTACCCACACCACGATGTGCTTTCACAATTTCTATTCATTTCCAAAGATTTCTAACAACCTATTTACCAATTCTGCAGTTCTACCATTGTTTAAAGCTGCATTTTCTTGATTAGGCACTCATCCAGTTACTGCTACACTTTAACAATTTCTTTTGGAATTCTGAGGAATATGGTTACACCAGATTTTACTGTTTGCTCAAAGGTTCAGTGAGGAAACAGCACCTTAGAGCATCTTACACCACCATCTTGTACATCCAAAAGCCCTTATATATATGCCTTTTGTATACTGTCCTAGTCAAGAGCATGGTGATGCTTCTAGACCAGATTTTATTTACATTTTGTAACATTTAATAACAGAAACAAATTCAATGATAGAATAATATTCCAGAGAAAATATATACCAGTAGAGAGAAATAATGCTAGCAATGATACTTTGAAATGAATAGGATGCAAAGTCAGAGTGGGTACTGAATGAAGGTAGAAGTAAAATCCATATGTTATAGTGAGTAATAATTGTTGCCCTCTGAAACTGTAAAGTTACTTCTAATTTGGACCACAAATCTGAAAGACACCAGAATTCATGTTGCCTCTCATTATTCAGCAATGAATTAAATATATACTTGATTATAGCCTACAAAAAAGAGTTAATAATTAAGTTGATCTCTCATATACGTATGTGTTCACACACATTCATGCCCACAAAAATAGGCACATAAACACATACAAGAGGACACACAAGAACACACAGGCTGCCCTTTTACCATGTTAGAGGGGAACAATTTACTGGACCTTTAATCATTTAACTTATTTAACCAGTTAACTCATTAGAGGAGTCAAACTGTTTAAGTCCTGGATTCAAATTTAAACATCTAAAAATGTTGTATTCATTTGTATATCTAAGAATGTGTACAGCCAAAATGCAGAAACTTCTTTGCTACTATGATGACATCAAACTAATGGTAGGACTATGTTGTCATTACATGAGCATAAACTTTCCCATAATTAATCCTTAGGGAAATTGATTCCTCTCTACTTTGTCATCTCTTAATTGCATTTCCATGGCCATTTGTATTTTTTCTTATGGTTTCCAGTAGTAGACTTGATTGTAACACTATTTAAATAATCTATATCCATATATTGTCAACAACCAACCAGGTTAATTTTAGTATGGGACAAAAAAATTATTCAACTAAAAGTGAGGATGAATTAATCAGATATTTACCCAATTGAGTTAGAAGCTTTAATCAAAGTCATGTTTGTTTCCCAAAGGTTTTTAACAAATAATATAATAAACCGAATTAAACCAATATATTTTGACATACCTATGAGACTTTAAATGTAACAAATAATGAGGATTGCTAGAAAACAAAGAAAGTTTGTGCTCCAGGGAAGTTTCCATTTAGATGTAATTAAGCATTGAACATAGAATGATAGTGAAGAAGGTTGAAGGACTGGAAATCTTCTCAAAAAATAATTTTATTCAGGGTTACTATTAATTTGCATTTAACCATAGATACTGGTTCATAAGTAATTTATCTGATGTTATTTAAAGATCATTTTTGTGAAATTTCAATTTTAAACAATAACTGAAAATAATAATTGGCTTTCCAGCATGTATGTTGCTTCTAGAATCAGTTGATGACTACCTCAATTTCTTTAGTATTATTTACTTTTTTTTTTTTTTTTTTTTTTTTATAATATTACTGTTAGACAGTAGTGAAAGATTAATTAGAGCCACAGAAGGTTAATTTGCAGTGACTGAGGAAGTCTGGTCCTCAGTTTTGTGGTAAATAAATTGGGCTATTCCTGCATGTTTGCAGAAGGTTGCAATGGAAATCTCAGTCTTGCAGGTATATAACAAATCAGGCATTTACTGCATCACTACATATTAAATGGATGTTACATTCTTTATTTTTCTAATATGCTATCACATGCCAGAATATAATAAAATTATAAGACAGAGGAACACATTGAGATCTTGGATAGTTTGATATCATATATTTTGGAATATCACATGACTCCCTCATAGAAATGAGCTGTAGTCATCCCTCCAGGAACAGGTAGATGCTTGGTTGTCCAGAGAAAAGTGAGAATCTTTTATAGGGTCTTAACCATATTTAGGAAATATGACTACCTCTAAATTATTCTGTATTTACTACATGACCTTGGAAAGAGGAATTGCTTTTTCCATGGCAAATCAATATTAATAGAATGAGTTGTCCGTATTTTCATTTCCCCCTTAAGATTATTCATCTCAATCTTGAGGATTTTAGGATGGTGATGCCCACTCTGTTTCTGATTGAGAGGCGGATTAGATCTCATTGGGTAGATGCATGGGACTGTCTTTCTTGCATTTGCAAGGACACTTTGCTTTTTGGAATGGGCATTGTCCATCATCATCATTTTGTTAGTTGTCCTGTGTGAGCCTGATGAATTGGAGAGTAAGTGTTGCAACAATGCTGAGATTCAGAGCTCAACCGGCATATGAACAGACTGAAGATTTAAGTCTGTGGTACATATATTTAATGAGAATAGAGCTAATTATAGGTTCAAATAAAAGGGATAGAAGAGCCATGTATAGGGAAATTATAAATTTAACTATGTTACTTTTTGGGACATATAGTGCAAGGTAAGGCCTACTAATAGGGTGCCAAATTCCTGAGATTGTCTACCCTGCCTATAGTGTCTGGATGTCTCTAGAACCCTCAGGAGCTCCTCTGCTTGAGTCACTGTTTACTGTGTCAGCCAATGGGATCCTGCTGAGATGTGCATAATTGTAACCTCTGTAAAGACCTCCTGACTCACTTTGAAATCTCTTAGCCATAAAAACTCATTTGTGTTTAATATTTCCTCCTTTTGGTCAAAGTCTTTTTTTTTTAAATGCATGGTTAGTTAGAGCTTGGTAATAATCCCTTGGTGCCAGGGAGGCTCATCCCCAGGAGTTATGTGAGTGGATTTTTTACTGATTCAATCTTTGGCATTTTGAGATGTTCTATATTTTATTAAGCCAGTGTCTGCAGTTTGTGTGTTTGTAGGAATTCGTCCATTTATCTAGACTCTCTGGTTTGTTGCCATAAAATTGTTCATAGTATCCCATCATAAACCTGTTTATTTCTGTGGGATTAGTAGTAATACCATTTCGAATTCTGGTTTGTGTTCTCTCTCTTTTTATGTTTGTCAGTCTACCTAAAGATTTGTTAATTTTATAGATCCTTTCAAGAAACCAACCATTGGTTTTCTTGATTCCATATTTTTTTCTATTCTCTATTTCATTTATCATTTAAATGACCGATGTTATTGCCTTCTTCTGCTCCCTTTGTATTTAATTTGTCCTTTATTTTATAATTTTATAATTTTATAATTCTTCCCAGAATAAGCTTAAGTTTCTGATTTGAAATCTTTCTTCTTTTTTACCTAAGCATTTATAGCTACAAAGTTCCCTCTTGGCTTGCCTTTTCTGCAATCCATATGATTTGGTATGTTATGTTTTTATTTTCATTCACTTGAAGGTATTTTCTAATTTTTCTTGTGATTATTTGTTTGTCCCATTGGTTGTTTAAGAGTGTATTGTTTAGTAGCCACATTTTTCTAACTTTTCCAGTTATCCCTCTGTTATTGATTCTTAGCTTCATACCATTGTGTAGTCAGATAAGATTAATTAAATGATTTCAATATCTTTAAATTTATTGAGACTTTTTTTTTACATAATATATAGTATACCTGGAAGATTGTTTGATGTGCATGAGAGGAATGTGTATTTTGCTGTTGTATGAAATTTTCTGTATGTTTACATTAGGGATAATTGATTTATTGTTTCATTCAAGTCCACTATTCCTTCATTTACTTTTGTCTAGATGTTCTATTCATGATTGGAAGTGGTTATTGAAGTGTCCTGCTATTAATGTGTAACCATCTATATCTCCTTTCAAATCTGTAAATATTTTCTTCATATATTCTTTAGACTCTGCTCTTAGGTGCATATATGTTCAGAATTGTTTTGTTGTTGTTCAGTTCTCTATTAAGGCAGTAAGTGTGTCCTCTTTTGTCCCTTGTAATAGGTTTTTTAGTTAAAGTATGTTTTATCTGATATTGCTATAGCTAACCCAGCTCTCTTTTGATTACAATTTTCATCATTTTTTTTTCATCCTTTCAATTTTAACTTACTTCTTTCTTTGAATTTAATGTGATTCTCTTTAAAACAGAATATATTTTGGTCCTTTTTTTTTTTAACCAAAGGGATTTAATTGAACATTCTGAATCTCATCACATTTGGTGAGATTTCAATTTAACCTCAAAGACATACAATATCAACATTGCTATACCCCTCCATCCCCAAATATTTTTGTTTTACTTGTTAAAAATTATATTTTTATTCATTGTACATCCAAAGCCATAGATTTATCATTATTTTTTCTGCTTATTATTTTAAAACTATAAGATTATTTTAAAACTATAAGATGTAAAAACTAGAATTATATCCATTTCTACCTGTTCTTGGTCTTCTTGCTAGAGTCTTTCATAAAGGGAAGACTGAAACAAAGACAAAAAGAGAATAAGCCCCAGAGGTGGAACTCAGGTGCTTAAAGAGGAAGCCACAGATGGAGCAGCCAGAAGCTGAATTAACAAAACTTGGAAAGGGAGTATATGCCTCAACATACTATGCCATGTGGAAGTAGTTCAGGATTGCCTGCAACCAAGGTTCAGTGAGACAGCATTTCTGATGATGCCTTGTTTTGGACATTCTCACAACCTTAAAACTAAGCTTTTAATTTAATAAATTTCCATTATAAAAGCCAACCCATTGCTGATATATTGATCTCAGAAGCTTTTATCAAACTAAAACAACCATTCATTTCCTAGATTTAGCTTTATTTATTTATGCTGCTTTGATTTAAGGTCATGTTTTAAAATGTCAGTCCAGAAATTGTCTTTACCTTGGCATGTAGGGTAGATCTTGTGGTGATGAGCTCTCAATTTTTGTTTGCCTGTAAATGTCTTACTCTCACCCTTGTTTTTGAAAATTACTCTAAAAGGATACAAAATTACTGACTGGCAATTAATGTATTTCAGATTTTTTGATATTTTATCAAAAAATTTTTTACCTCCATGTATTCCAAAAAGAGATCAGAATTTAATCTTATTGGTTAAGATTAATTTTAATCTTAACGTTGTACAGACATGTTAACCTTGACAAGCAATGTACAATTACATTATAATTTTTTCAGTGTGGTTTTATCAACTTTCTCATGTTTGGGGTTCATTTGGATACTTGAATGGGTATATTAATTTATTTAATTAAATTTCAGAAGTTTCAATATTCCTTCTTCCCCTTTCTCTTCCTCTTCTCAATCTATTTACATTATGCAAATGTTGGTATGTATGTTGGTGTCTGACAAATCTCTTATATTCTTTGAACATTTTCTCATTCTTGTTTCTTTTTGCCAGCCTAAATCATTGAGTTCATGGATTCTTTCTTCTGACTGTTCTAATCTGTTCTGGAAAGCATCTAGGGAATTCTTTATTTTAATGTTGTGGACAATAACTACAGTATTTCTGTTTGCTTCCTTTTTTAAAAATTCTATCTCTTTATTGAGAATCTCATATTTTCACTCATTGCTTCATCATCATTCTCTAGTACTTTCTCTGCTTTCCTTTATCTCCTTGTGCATATCAAAAAAATGTCTTTTTATGGTATATACAAAATCCTTTCTTCATTGTTTTTATTTTCTGAAATTTTACCTTATTCCTTCAGATGAGTCTTCATTTCCTGTTTCTTTGTTTTGTTGTTCTTTGTTGCATAATAATACACATTCTGAAATTTTCCTGTTTTAACTCTGCAGCTAAGTATCTGAGCAGAGTGTTTTTAATTTGGTAATCAACTATACATAAGACACATATTTCCTTGGGTACCAGAAGTTAACAAAAACAAGCAAACTAATGTAAATATCATCTCTCATAGTCTTTTCAATATGAAATAGACTGTCCAATTATCTCCACATCCTGTATACCTTATTGAATATCTTAAAGTCAGTAGCCCTTTGTTACATGCCACTTTGACTTATTTTTTTCATACACTGCTTTAGCTGTGAAAAAGCTGCTTCTGCATGCAGAACATTTTCTGGGAACCAAAGTCAGAGTCAAATATTTTGGTTCAGTCCTACAAACAAACAACCCAGAGAAAGGCACCCATATAGGCAACCCAGTATATGCATAGGGGTTAATCTGTTCCCTGTAGAAAAGGGACAGGAATCTGAAGAAAGA